>JAVTVY010013374.1:0-58220 GCA_036873755.1 Hanleya hanleyi
ACTATCACGACCATGATACGACAAGGGAGGTGATCTACTCAATATACGATTTGAGTTACTTCCTCTTGTGTGGGAACCCTTGGCCTCGGCAAATATTGTTTTTCTCTAGTACATGAGGTTTAATTGTTCAAGTAGTGGGTTGGTGTGGGCAAGTTTATTACTGAAAGTTATTATACGGATAAGTCTTTTCTGAAGAATCACAAGAGGTTTTAGATGGGTTGGGAATGTGTTTCCCCACACCAAGTGGCAATAGGAGACGTAAGAGTAGAATAAAGCATAATATAGCATTATCAATATTTTCTGTTGAGACAATTTCGTATATTATTAATTACACCGATATTTCTAGCCATTTTGGTTGAAATTTCATCAATGTAAGTTTGCCAGTTTAGTTTATCATTAAAATAAACTCCAAGAAATTTGAAAGTACGAACAGACTTTCCAGACCAAAGATTGATAAATTCGGTATATTAGTATGGGGAAACCTATTCGGTTTGAAGAGTATATATTTGGTCTTTTTGACATTTAGTGAGAGTTTGTTGCAGGAAAACCAGTTATGTAAGTTTTCGAGTTCCAGGGACATGATGTCCACAAGTCTAGTGGGATCGGTGTCTGAAAGGGTGGCACTTGTATCATCTGCCAAAAGATTTATGTTCAAGATTGACGAGGCTTTATTTATGTCATTAATGTATATTAAGAATAGTATCGGGCCAAGTATTGATCCTTGGGGAACTCCCGTGCAAATTGGATTAAGAGACGATAGGATACCATTATATGATACACACTGTGAGCGAGAAGATAGAAAGCTGCGAAACCATTCGTTTGCCATACCACGGAAACCGTAATAATTGAGGAGACTTTCGTGATTAACTGTATCAAAGGATTTGGAGAGGTCAAGAAAAGCGGATATGCTGAAATGTTTCTGTTCCTTAGCTGCAACAAGCGTGTCATATAAAGCTAGGACTGCGTGAAATGTTGAGTGATTAGCGCGGAAGCCATATTGATTTGAGCAGATTATCATTTGCGCTTCAAGAAATAATATCATCCTGAAAGCTACAAGTTTCTCAAATATTTCACAGTCAGAAAAATGATGTCAATTAACACTAAAAATTGGTGTTGACTTCAACACCAAAAAACAGTGTTGAGTTAGAGCCTACACCATATTGCCCCAACACCATTTATTGGTGTTAGTTAACACCATTATTTGGTGTTAGTTAACACCGTTATTCGGTGTTGAGTCAGCATCCGCACTCGTCGGTCAACACTAAAAAATGGTGTTGAGCCGGTTTCAACACCATTTATTGGTGTTAGTTAACACTGTTAATTGGTGTTGAGCCAGCATCAGCACTTGTCAGTCAACACTAAAAAAGGGTGTTGAGCCAGCTTCAACACCATTTATTGGTGTTATTTAACACTGTTAATTGGTGTTGACTTCAACACCAAAAAACAGTGTTGAGTTAGAGCCTACACCATATTGCCCCAACACCATTTATTGGTGTTAGTTAACACCGTTATTCGGTGTTGAGTCAGCATCCGCACTCGTCGGTCAACACTAAAAAATGGTGTTGAGCCGGTTTCAACACCATTTATTGGTGTTAGTTAACACTGTTAATTGGTGTTGAGCCAGCATCTGCACTTGTCAGTCAACACTGCAGAACGGTGTTGAGCCCGCTTCAACACCATTTATCAGTGTTAGTTAACGCTGTTATTTGTTGTTGTCCGCATCAAAACTGATCTATCAGCAAATGAAAAGGGTGTATCAATTAAGGTGAATGAAAAACTAAAACAAGATTGATAGACAAAGAACATATATTATAAAACGCAATCTGTAATATTTCATTGTATGACATTATGACACTCATGTATAACTAGAGGCCACGGCCACATTTGACCTCATCGGCCTAGTATGAACTTGCCGTCCCTTTCACATGACCAATATAAATCTCCAGTATGGACAGATAAAGGGCATTCAATGCAGTGTGAAAGTTTAGCTACTGTGCAAAGTTTCACTGTTGAGCAAGCTTACTTTCCCTTGTACAGAAAAGAACAAACCGAACACTAGTACCATAGTTTTTCCATAGAACCATGGTTTTACCATGCTACATGTTGTATGGCTCTACCATGGTACCGTGCTATGACCACAGTACATGTACCATGGCTTTACAGGTTCAATGGCTTTACATGGTACATGTACTGTGACAAACTGCATACACCATGGTAAAACGATGATAAAATTGACCAAAAACATAGTGGTTCTTACCATGGTATTAAGTCTAGCATTGTACTGGAATAAATCTGCATTCACATCAGATGAATTGAAGAGACTGAATGCTCAAGAAACTAAAGCAGTTGAAGTGATTTATAAAGGTTTAATAAGACCTCATGCAAACATAGCATATAGCTGTCAATTTGGTTCCGTATACTAGTATGTTAACTAGGTGTAGATAGAGAAAGAAGTAGGGTTTAACGTCGTTTTCAACCTTGTTTCAGTCATATCATGACGGTGCCTACATCTGCCAGAACGCGAGTGCTCACAGTTCCCATTACCCTGGACATTAATCAGTCCAGCCAGTATAGCGCCCGGTCACCCATCAAAGTAATGACCGAGCTTAACGTTGGTGATCTGACGAGAACCGGTGTGTCCAATGCTATAAGCCGTATCATATCACATATCTACTGTTGAGTTTTTTCTGTTTCCTGATGAAATTCTTCGCCGAGTTGTTCAGTTTCTCCCTCATGTAATAATGGATATCAGATGTCGTCTTGCTGGGATGGAACTGCTGGATTACCTCTGGAAAAGAAAAGGAATCAACATAAGCATTTGTAAACCTAATATGTACGAGGCAGTAAGTGATGAAGGTTGTATTTCAGTTTTGGTCGACAAGAAGGATAAAGTCAAACAAAAACAAAAATCCATGCAGGCCTTTCACAAAAAATAAATGATTAATTTTTTATTCCTTTTGAAATATTCCAAGTTCTTTCAAATACACTACATTTTGAGTAATTTGGCTTCACTTCTTTTCAAAGAAAATATTCCAAAAGGCCCCCAAACAAATATTCTAAATGAAATCATGACATGAGTATGATTTAAGAGAGTAAAACCTATAGTTACTTCCCTTTGTATTGGAAGAGTTGAAAACTAGAGATTTACATTAATTTAACACTATCACGACCATGATACGACAAGGGAGGTGATCTACTCAATATACATTTTGAGTTAATTTTGAGTTACTTCCTCTTGTGTGGGAACCCTTGGCCTCAGCAAATATTGTTTTTCTCTAGTACATAAAACATATTTACCTCATTGGGATCAAATAATTGTATAATATTGTATGATTGTGCTATTGATCTGTAAACAATAAATATATTTGATCTGAAACATATGGCAAACTTGACATATATTCACATTTTCTGGATCATGGGATATAACACATTAACGCTTCACCAATGAAAATATAATTGCCACATAAAGAAGTGTTTATTGGACACTGCAGCCTTATGTACATACCTGTTTCTGCCAATTTCTTTCTTTGAGAATCGACAAGATGTCCCTTTCAGCCCTCTTCTCGCTAGTTACTTTGCTTTTCTTGTTTGTCTTTCTTGGACTTTCATTCTAAAAATACAAAATGAATTCATTAAAGATAACAGTGAGGAGTTAATAATCTAGCATACGTAATGCATATCTGCATTCTGTGGTTTTTTTTAATTATGGAAAATAACTGTCACAATAAATTTTTTAAATGCTCATTCATTGCGACAGAATACTTGATGAAATAGAACAAAATGTATGCTAGAAACAATCTAGCCATATCACACCTTGTTACAATTCAGGAGCCGCAGAGCACATTTGAAAGTGAGGAGACTGAACTCTATACCGGTCAAGTTAAATGTTGGACTGCTCCCCCCCCTCCCCACCAGCTCCGCGGCCCCTGAAATACAAGGAGAAAATCAAACATACAGACAGTTATCCAGTTCCGCAATTAAAATTCTTCTGAGGTGTGTTGTGGCGAATACACATCCATTGAAGGAAAGTTACATATCCTTAACTTAATTTGAGCTGATTTTTCACTTGCTATGGCATTACCTCATCTTCGGAACTGGAGGATTGTCTTGTGGATACCGTTCGTTTGCCTCTCTGTTCTCTTCCCAGCCTACCAAGGGATTTCCTAATGTCGGATATATTCTCTCCATCCAGAAGTCTGTCCAGTATGGACTTCAGCTCGGGACGCTTGTCTGAAATAGTGAAATATCACATAACTTAATGTTAACAACATTAATGTTATCCCCCTCTTATTCATGCTATGAATCGAATTGTTTACAGGAGCCATGGAGCACATTTGAAAAGGGGAACGGGGACTGAATTCTATACCAGCCATGTTAAATGTCGAACCGGAGCTATCTAAGATAGGACATATAACACTGCGGCCCCAAAAAGTGGAGGGGCCAGCCCCCGCATTACGTTTTCCTGTTGCTCAGCATTAAAGCAAGGTGGCCATTCTACAAATATATGATAAACAACAACAACAACAAATATATAGTAAACAAAAATGAGATATCAAGTGATACATTTAACATAAATAACACTCGGAATTACAGTGCTTCGGATTTAAGAAGCGCGAGAGCGAAAGCGCTCAATTGCGCGTCTGAATCAAAATTTAGAGGCTCTTTTTTTCGCGCTTGTTGAATTTATCGTATGGAATAATCTTTATTTACCTCTAATAACTTTCCATGAAAACGCAAGACGTTTCGATCACGAAAATCCGGAAGTGTGCGAGCTCTTCTGGCAAAGGAGTTAAACTTGGTTCGGATTTAACCGAGGGCCGAAACGTCCTCGCATATTATTGGTTAAATTTCTACAGCTGTGTGTTAATACTGATCAATCACAGCGGCGGATTCAGACTTCAGACTTCTTTATTTAGCTAATCACAGCGCCCAACAGATTGAGCAGAACAATTACAGTTGAGTGCAGTAATGATTAGAATGATTCACCGTATTGAAACCAAATCAGCACCCCCCTCCCCACAGCAGCCTGGCCTGTAGGATATCGGACGGCCGACATCCATGCATAATTATTTCCAGCAAATCATGAAAATCAATAAATATACAAACAAAAAAATCGATCTTTCCTTTTTCTTAAACATTCCCTCCAAGTGTATCTCTCCCCCATCCCCGGCTCAACTAAAGTCACCCCCCACAAAATGCTCTGCCGGAGCCGCCATACCACACTTATCCCCTTATTCATGCTATGAATCGAATTGTTTACAGGAGCCATGAAGCACATTTGGAAAGGGGAAGGGGGACTGAATTCTATACCAGCCATGTTAAATGTCGAACCGGAGCTATCTAAGATGGGAAGATAGACTTGGTAACACTGCGGCTCCCAATAGCGAGGGGCCAGCCCCCTCCATTACGGTTTCCTGTTGCTCAGCATTAAAGCAAGGTGGCCATTCTACAAATACATGATAAACAACAACAAATATATGGTAAACAAAAATGAGATATCAAGTGATACATTGAACATAAATAACACCCGGAATTACATACTTTTATTTATTACAGTACTTACCACGGAATCTCAAAACTTTGGCTGGAACAACTATTGTATTGCGCTGTGGCCATTTCAACTGGCATATGGATTCGAAGTCCCGGGAATCATTGTTGAGCTCATCCCGCGATCTACTGATAATGCGGGAAGTGTCGGCTATTTCCAGAGCATTATCCTCGTTGAAAAATTCGTAGACAGCTAGCTTGCATGCCATGGACAGGTGGGGCTCCAACACCGATCGAGCTTTAAATGCTCCATTGAGCCTTTAAAGCTTCATCGAGCTACAAGAAAAAAGGAATAAGTAACTACATCTCAGCCGTGTAGCTCATGTGGTTCGAGTCGCATTGGCTAATTGACTGTGAAATGTCTCCAACACCTAAGTAATTTAACGAGTAAAAAACTACCGATCACCACCTACGTTTTATCGAGTTATTGATTATGAAATAGGACCATTGTGTGGTACAGATTATCGTTTTCTCACCTCCTGATTCCACTCTGTGTCTTTGCATCTCCTCTCTCCTTCAACTTCCTCCACTATGCGTAGGCCGCCATATTTCGAGATGAAAACGAGGCTGTCTGCACGGGAATTAATAATTCACCGAATTTTACCGAAAACACATGTACGATGGGTTGGATGGGATCACATTAACAAACACTTAATATGTGATTAATTTTCTATCGTTGAAATAAAACAAATTTATTAACGTTATAATTGGCTTATTGTACATCATACGTCATCCACAGCAGCCTCGTTCTTGTTGTGTGTTGTTATTGAATAATGGAGATCTGCTGAGAATATGGAGAAAATGGACCCCAAATGTGGGTGTACACGCCATGAAGAGTTCTCGGTGGATGGAGACAAGAAATTATACAAATTAACTGCCAAGAAATACAAAGTGCGTGTTATACAGGAATTCAGGAATAGAGGCTTATTGGGAAAAGGCACTTATTTATGTGTGGCTTGTAACGGTTATGCTGAAAAACACTTTCTGACAGAGGACATTCCCAGGGTAAAACGACAACGGGTTTTACCTCCAGACCTTGGTAACATCATCCAACAGATAGGGGATGGCAATCTGGATGATGAGGTTTTGAAGGCACTGGCCGAAGCAATAGGAAAGTCACAAAATGAAAAAGTAAAACGAGAGGCAGAAACCATTAATATGGGTAGATCATATGAGGATATAGAAAACTTTGACCCAGTGGAGTGGTTGAGGGAACGAAACGAAGTTGTGACATCGTTTATGAGAGGTGTCGTACAGGTAGATGACATCGATACCCCCAACAAAAAACTTACAGCATTGATCATGTCTGTTGACTGCCTCTATTCCGCATGCTATGTGAATCTAGTGACACCCCTGCCCTTTTCAACACAGCTATTAATCCACAACATTACAGGATCGAAGACCATATCTAATGTCAATTCCAAAGTCCTCCCTTGTGGGAATTACACAACCCTCCAAAGATGGTTGGAGAGACAGTCTCTAACGCCAAATGTGTGTCCGCCTGTTAATGACGTAATCTCTTTTTTGGACAATAATCAAAAGATAGGGAGAAATTGGAGAGTTTTGTACAATGCAAAAGCTGTCATCAGTGTTATGACCAACATCATCCATATATCCCCTCATGCACCAACAAACCTACAAAACATTCCCGAGCTGTCCCCTTCATCCTGGCTGTATAGGTCAAAGTACACCTCTCAGGAAATCATACATATGATAAATGACCTCACCGGAGAATCAGACACGCTGTTTGATGACATGAAAAGGGATTTCCTTTCAAACTGCTTGGAAACAATCTACAAGGAGCAGAGTCATCGTGATTCCAGTGGTGCTGACCTTGTTGACAGAGTATGCTCGGATCCAAACACAGAAATTGGGTCAGGTAAGACCAATGTGGACGAGTATAGTTTCATGGAACATCATCATGCGAAAGAGTGTCCAGAGGTAAGTCTGGGTGATCCCTGTTTTACCAATCCGTGCTCCTATCAGTCATTGCGGACAGTTCTGCAGCACATCTTGCAAGCTGCAAGTGTTGGAGACCAACGTCAATGGACTGTGATAGGGTCCGACGGGATGCCATATCTGTTATGTTCCCGCCTGATACAGCAAGAGTCTGATCTGCAAAATATTCTTCTACAACCGGGGCTAGGCCATTATGAAATTAACATGGTGAAGGCCTGCTTCAAGTTGCTGTGGGATGTGTGTCTGTCAGAGTTGGCCAAGATGCTTGGGTACACATCTATCAGGGCGCAAGTCGCATGTAGGAATGCGAGTGATCATCACAAGGCATGGCAGCTTCTGAAAATCTTCTTTCTGGGAACCTGTGATGAGCTTTTGGTTCCATTTGTCCGAGATTGCATTGCCACTGGTAAAACCCCTACAGTGGACGAGTACGCCAGGTGGTTGGTAAATGTAACAAATCCTAACTATGTCTTCTTAAATGACTTTGTGTTCAAGTATATGTTGTCCTTGTTTCTCTTTTGCGCCGGTGTTCGTCGCAATAACTCAGACTGTATGATTGCAAGCCGGGTGAAATTTGGTAATCTCTTCTATGGGCTACACATGGTGCATTACCAGGAAATAGATTTCCATGATTTGAAAGCGCGTGTCCTTGCCCCTCGTGAAATAAGAGATTTCTGGAAAAGCAACGAATCTTTTTCTGTATCTGGTCATCCCAGCAAGGGCGAAGGCGGGGACTTCGTATTAGAAGCCTGGAACCGAAGGTGCAAAATGTGGATTCCCCCGGGTGTGCCAAGCACGAAGAAGTGGCTTAAGGTCTGCCGCAACTTGAAACGCTTGCACAAGGTAATGACATGTTCACTTGACCAAATGTCATAATCAGTGGAGTGTCAGTGTCCTTAAAGTTAGAAGAATGATATTCAGCATATTTTGTTAGACAACATCAGTTGCGATACTTCATCACCACTTGAGTAAGGAAGAATTTTATGCAGGCAGTCTAAAATGCTCAATTTTCTTTCTCAACTTGTTTGTAGTCATCATCATTATATTTGCATTACCATGTTAAATGGCTCAAAAATAAAGAAACAAGCAAATGAGATAGATGTGGGAGGAATTATCTTTTGAATTCAGGATTTTTTTTTCTTATTTCTTTTTATTGAATTCAAAGTAAAACATTTATTTTTTATGCATTGATCTGTGCAAAGGACAGTAGAATGTTACCGACGACAGGGCATCCTCTTTCTTGCAAAAGTAACCAAAACAAGAAGACTCTGCCCAGTAATCGCAGCCTGTGTGGGAACACCCCACCCAAATTTCCTTTGTTTTCCCCTTCATCACATACGGTGTCCCACACACGCCACATCTGTACATCGTTGAATCCTGACTACAGGTACTTCTCCTCGTCCTCCTTCCGCCTCTCTTGGTCTCCGCAAGGGTGGAAGGCTGCGCTCCTGTCGATGGCATAGGATCAGGCCTGGGCAAAGAGCCCAAGCGCCGAATCTTTGGTGGGGGCGAGGGGAAGGGAACCCTCTCATCGGCAGTGGGCCTCGATTTATCCACGGACTGTGATGACTTGGGGCTCTCTGGTGGATGTGGTTGTACCACTACAGGTTCTATGATACTTTCCCGTGGCAGTGGATTCTGGGAACCTGTAGTGGACTGTTCCTCAGAGTCATTACCTGGAAATATTAATGTTGATAGACATTGAAGACATTCCTTTTCGGCATATTTTTCCAAAAATCAATTTCTAGTACTTGTATATTAGGCACCGTTGTATTCCAAAAGTTCTCTCAATATTTCACAAACATTATATTTTGGGGACATAATTGTACGTATATACTGATACCTACCTAAATTCACATCAATGGCGGGAGTCTCCTTCGTATGGCAGGCAGTTGGTTTGACCTCTACATCGAAGGAGCACACCTCTGTCTGCTCCTTAATTCTTCTGTTCAACATCGTTTTTATACAAATGATGGCCTCGGTATGTGTCAGAATATATAACTCCTCCATCTGCAAAAAGACATCCATAAGAGTTAAACTATCTGGCCTTTCTAAGGGCATTTCATGTTTTAGTTAATATGAGCAGAAGTGTCTACGTATGATTGGCGTTGGAATGATGTACCGTATTAATGATTGGTAAATAACAAAGATGAACATCACATATGGTAACAGTTGAGGCGTATAGCGTCATCTCAACAACATTAAGTAAATAACTTAACTACTGTGATGTTTTGCAGATTAGAGAAAATATAGAGAAAATCCTGGGAATAACCACAGGGAACCCAGATTACCTGTACCACCCAGACCTTCACAAAGAAATAATGCAGTGGAGAGTTAAGTTACGTGATGCAGCTTATTTCAAGGATCCATTGGTGAGCTGTGGACATGTATCCTTGAATGGAAAGACACTAGATAGTGACCTCCGAGATTTCCATGCAATATGTAAAGGGAACCGAAAACTCTATCTGGATGACATCGCCAGAGGAAATCAACCAGGAAAGGGAGAGCGTCTTATCCCCGTTTTCGTCACCCCAGAGGACCGCACAAACTTCCTTAGTATTTCAGCCAAGACAAAAGGCCAAATTGAAAAGTACATACGTGAAGGGATCACGACTATCCGGGAGGCAGGTTCCATTGACGTTGCCAATGAATTACAGCGTCAATGGAACAAAGAAATCAAAGCAGGCACGAAGGATGTTTATATCCAGTTTTACAGGAGTGTGTGTGCCGAGGTTAACGATGCTGAAACATCCAATCATGAGGGTAAGGATCACCATTAGCCTACTGCAGGCATTTATTGTTGGCTTATTTCTTCATTTCATGTCCATCACTGGCATCGTGTGGACCTCGGACTTAACTCTTAGTTCCGGGTATGCCTATTGTATGGTAAAGGTATTTTAACATTGTCATCATGTTCATTACCTTTTTCAGAAGGCCAGGTATTCTCTTATTGACACAGTCTCGCCGTTTCACTGGGTCTTCTATGAACTTTAAAACAACGGGGCCTGTGTGATGTTCTTTCTGCCTTTGTGGCTGACCCTTAACATTTTTACCTGGGTTGTTCTTCTTCCCTTGTCTGACATATGCTTGAAATGTTTCCTGCAAATCGATATCCAATAAGAGTTAAATATCTCTCTTTTACAATAACATATATTATTTTAGTCTGAATGCTTCTTTTCTGTCCACGTTTAGATTCGTCGTCTGATGACGAAATGGAGACGTAAACATCTGTGCTACAAATTCCTCCTATACACACTACAATATCTGTACATTGATTACATCCGGTAAGTACATTAGGAAATGTACATGGATAATTACATGTCACTTGCATAAATAGGTTGAAGTGAGGCTAGCCTCAGAAATGCTTACCATTGTTGGTCAATCACGCAACCGTCAGAGGACTTTGAAATCTTCACTCTGCAATTATTTTCTGCTTGTAATCCAATGAGAAAGGGCTAATTTCATGACGTAATATACGTTTATGGTCCCAAAATAAATATTACTTAAAAGATATAAATTATTCACATTTTACGAATTGTGCGTTTTTGGTCCCCACTGACACACCATACTTGTGTTTTTATAAATATTCAGTCCCTTATTAAATCACGTGCACTGGCGGTAGATGTGACGTCACTAATGGCGGTCAAATTCATATGTCGGGAAGTTGAAGGAGAGAGGAGATGCAAAGACACAGAGTGGAATCAGGAGGTGAGAAAACGATAATCTGTACCACACAATGGTCCTATTTCATAATCAATAACTCGATAAAACGTAGGTGGTGATCGGTAGTTTTTTACTCGTTAAATTACTTAGGTGTTGGAGACATTTCACAGTCAATTAGCCAATGCGACTCGAACCACATGAGCTACACGGCTGAGATGTAGTTACTTATTCCTTTTTTCTTGTAGCTCGATGAAGCTTTAAAGGCTCAATGGAGCATTTAAAGCTCGATCGGTGTTGGAGCCCCACCTGATTGAGAGGGACATGCAACTGTAATGTTATGGTGAATGGTTTAATAACTTCATTCTCCCCTCAGGATTACCATCATTATTTGTATTAACATGTATTTAACGCTGTACCTGTGTGAATTTATGATAACCTTTGATGGGTCCTCTGGGGAAAATATCACAGAACAGGCCTGGAGGGGGGAGCTGATACAAGTCATATATTAGGTCTATATGTCTGCCTCTCCTTCCCCCAGTCCCACCCGAGCCAAAGGGTTCAAAATTTACACCTGTCCTGGACATGTAGTTTTTGCAAAAGTGTATGCAAGAAGCATGGCCTTCCCATTGGAATATTTTATTGTTCGACTTTGAGCCCGGTCAAGAATCGGATGGGTGACCTCATGCTGTACTGCTGGGCTGATAACTGTCCAGGGTGATAGGAACTGAGGGCGATAATAGTTGCTACGCTAATGACGCACCAGCGGTGACATCTGGGAAAGTTAATAGTACCCACTGTCAATTAGACACTGCTATATAAACTCTCTCGCGGTAGCACATAGGGCCCCCAAGTCATCTCTCGAGTACACACTTAAATCATATCAAAGTATCCTGTGGCGTTAGTCACACTGCCATGTGTATTATACCCCTCCTCTTATTTAGTGCTGGTATTTTTGTTCAGTGATTGTATTATACTACAACCATAAGTGCTCTCATCAGTTGATAGGCCATGGGATTCATAGAAAAAGAGTACAGAAAATGTTGGAGTGCTGATCATACTGTTTTGTTTCTGGAGGGGGAGGGGGTGCATATCTGTGCACAGAGCCATTAGATTTCGTTAAGCCATCGAACTATGGGTTGTGAATCTGTCATATTATATTACCCAATTTCCCCCTAGGCTACCATAGATTCTTAATTCTGCACAGCTTGTGTTTATAATGTGTCACTGATCTCCTTTCCAGACATGCTAGACAGAGATAAAAAAAAACAGCTTTGCAAAAAGGAAGTTACCACCCACTATACCAGCTTGACCAGAGGAACAAAACGGGGACAGGAAATTCTCGGTTGAGATTTGATTTGAACTGGGTTCGTACAAAACAGCTTTCTCCTGGCTTCACAATCGCCACTGGTGGACTGCCAAAGATGTTTGGAGATGGACATGATGGAAATCAAACATCTTGCCGACACAGTAAGTATGGCTACTAATTTCTTCATTTCATGTGTTTTCGACCTTTTCAATCAAAGTTTGCAGCTTGATTATGCTACTACTGGTATTCTATCATGAGAAGAATATAATTTTACTCAAATTTGAGGGTAACTGCAAGGGCAGTGGCTGATACGACTCTCTAATTCGAGTACCAGAAAAGACTCGCTGCTTTGTGATAAATAGGTTGAATTTCTATAATACATGTATGTATCATATACCGGTAAATTGGCTTTTAACAGCTAGAAAATGTCAGGTACAGTACAGAAGATATTTTGAGAATTTATATTTCAAACATTGGCAGTGTGACTAACGTCACACGACCTACGAAGTAGGGTAGGCATCAGGACTCCAACGTGAACTGAACTCTTGGAAAAACCCCACGCCCCGAGTTGAAATCCTGCCAATATGAAGATGGGCACATCCCAAGTCAGTTTCATCAGTGATTTTCATCAAAAATCACCAGAAATTTTCATCAAAAGTAGGTCAGCTCAGAACTTGCTGGTAACAGTCCCCTAATGCACCTTCATGCCCAAAATAATAGGAATTTTTTTCGAAAGTAAACAATTATATGGTGCATAATGCTACAAATTGAATTTAACAGAGATTTAGCTCTGGAAATACTCCAGCGTAAATTCTGGTCATTATTAACTTGTCTTTACTTTGTGACATCACCAAAGCTCATTTGCATAAAATCCCTCAATCATTTTATACTAAATTCTGACATTAACCTTGCAACAGTTTGGAGTAATACTCTAGGTTTTGGGTTTTTCTTCTCTTAACATCTCCTAACAATAACTCTAGTAGATTGCTGGGTTCCCCTTTAATTTGAGGTAATTTGTGCGTTAAAATATATAGAGCTCCCAAAGTGAACTTTTGCATAGAATTTTTCTTATTGGATCTTTCAGGTACCAGAGACAACCATCCGTACACTGAGAATGGACAAATCGAGAAACAGCCAAATATTCTACAGGAAAAACTTTTCCAACAGCAGTGCTATGTCAAATTTCCGGTGGTTGTTGGAATTTCAAGATCAAATGACATTGGTAATGGTTACATTTTGCATAATTTCATCTTCCACAGATTCCAAGAACATTTACCTCTGAATATTTGGACTGATATACAAGTTAAAAAAATAACTCCTTATTACTTGTGATATGTTGTTGACTCCAATGAAGGATGAGGATCCAAAGCATACAAAGATGACCTGCTATGGGATGAGCATATGCTAACCATATGGATGTTTCATTCAAAAGCTTGATTTCAGTCAGTTTAACCTTCTAAAAATCCAGTGGTATTTCATTGTCTACATTTCACAGTAAGTCTTTGCCGTACAAATGTTCTTTCAGTCATCATGTACATCTTAAATTCAAAATAATGGCAGTATGTATGATAAATTATTAAAGTGATCGTAAACCCTCAAGGATAGTTTCCATCAAATGAAAGACCTTTGTGATCTGTGTCGGAAAATATTTATTGAAATTTTTTACGATTTTATTACGCAGAGTATACTGCTAATAAAGCATGGTATTCTATGGTGGTCTGTTGCAATCATCTTTAGGTCCAGTGACGTCACACTGCCTTAATACATATATTTCAAACTGTGTATGCATTTTCCAATGCTTGATTCAAGCTTAAGGTGTGTACACTTTGAGTTTCAACACAGACTCACTGTTCCAATGTGCATGTTTCACCAAACTCGAGGAAATTAAATGCAAGATTCAAATTGACTTGACCCTTACGAGTTACCATCTCTCAGATTTTGGTGAAACATGCACATTGGAACCGCGAGACTGAGTTGAAACTCAAAGTGTACACACCTTAAGCTTGAATCAAGCATTGGAAAGTGCATACACAGTCTGAAATATATGTATTAAGGCAGTGTGACGTCACTGGACCTAAATATGATTACAACAGACCACCATAGAATACCATGCTTTATTTGCAGTTTACTCTGTGTAATAAAATCGTAAAAAATGCATCCATGCAATTGTTGTTAAAATTGTTGCAATCGAAATGCAGATTATTGCTATATACACTTGATGCAAATTTGTTGTCTGTTCTTCAAAGTTCAGTCAGGTACACACACTGATGGAAACCAAATCTAAACGCCCCCTCCCCCTCGCTGTGGTAGACTTTATCTTATTTACTGTACCGTACTTAGAATCATTGAATTTGAATTACACCTACAGTGCATCACTATTGGATCTCTAAGTATACACCTCCTTCCAAGTATAATGGTTTTCACTGTTGGAAATGCTCTTCTGTGTACGTTTGTACACAGCTTCTCATTGTATTTCAGAATGTTATATTGAGAGTTAAATTTAATTGTGCAACGAATGATCTATATACAATACTAATGGAACGCAACTAAACAATGTTGTGTTGAGAGTTGAATTTAATTGTAGAAGGAGGAACTATTTTCTGTGTAAGGACATGGCAATGCTTATATCATGATAACGGAATTGAACTGGATGCAAGCTGTTTTATTGAAGTGATTTAGTTAATTAATGGACTGTAATTATTGAATTGTCAGAGTTTGATGTGTATAATTTGTATTTCAAAGTGATATATTGAGAGTTAAATTTAATTGTGGAACGAGTGGTCTGCACATCATAAGAATGGGACACAACTGATAAATGTTGTTTAATTGTGGAAGGAGGAATTATCTTCTTTTTAAGGACCCGACAATGCTTAATATATCACTATAACGGAATTCACTTTAACATAATCCAAGCTGTTTTATTGAGAATAATTGATTATGGTGATGTAGTTAATGAATGGACTGATTATAGTTTACTGTACACGCAGATTTGTACTTCAAAATGTTATATTGAGAGTTGAATTTGTATTTCAAAATGTTCTAGAGTTGAATTTAATTGTCTACACATCGTAAAAATGGAACACAAGTCATTACATTCATGAACATTCAGTCATTGGATAATTAAAGTGAATTGAAGTTTTAATGGTATCCACGAGTGATCTTTTATATATCAATGTGATGAGATCTTCAAATTGCTCTAAATATAAGTGATGGTAGCTGTAGATCTGATCCAGTCATACTGTTTTCTATGTTTAGCCAATTTTCGGGGCAAGTGTTACGTGTCTGCTATTGCAGCGCCACAACTTATGCATATGTGGTCGGCTTGCAAGATGCCGAACACTGAAATTAGTATGATTGTGAGATCTGCATCGGCAGAAATATCTAGAGATTTTGAAGATCTGATTTTAATCATGCACGGATTTTGATGCTCATTACTGAAGGCAGTATGCCTACAAATTCCCACCAAACTCGCCACGCATCTCGGGTGATCTTGTCGTGTCTCTGGTTAGATTGGTGATTTTCACTCATCTGGATTCTTGTACATCTTTGAATGATCAGGAAGAATGTGAAAAATATTTAACCTATTCCCCTCGCTCAACCAGGTGTGATGTCTTTTCTTCTCTTCTGCATATTTTCAACCAAGAATGTGGTGGAAAGGTAGGTGGAAATTCCCACCATAAAAGGTGGTCCAAAATTGCCACCCTCAAAGGTGGATATTTCCACCTTTTGTAAGGGGTGGAAATTCCCACCCTTGTTAAAGGGTGTAAATTTCCACCACTCGGATAGGGTGGTAATTTACACCCTATAACAAGGGTGGGAATTTCCACCCCTTGGGTAGGGTGGCAATTTCCACCCTTTGGGTAGGGTGGTAATTCCCACCCTATGGGCAAGGTGGAAATTTCCACCCTTGTTAAGGGGTGGAAATATCCACCTTTGAGGGTGGAAATTTTGGACCACCTTTTAAGGTGGAAATTTCCACCCTTTTCAATTACAGTGTATACCCTTCCCTTCGTTTCTTCATTTTAAATTCTCATTCTAACACGGCTAGGCTTACCTCTTCAGCAAAATCACTAATTCCCTTTTCCACTAGAATTTCCTTCTTTAAGTTATAATAATTCGCGGTGTTCAGGGCAGGATGCGTGCATGTAACTTGGCTATCTCATCTCTTTTCTTCTTTTTCGTCTTCTCGCTGAGTTTTGCTCGCTACAACAGATTGAACGCTTGCCGATTTATGGGAAAGTGTGACCTGTCATAGACCGCGAACGCGGACTGCACATTAACTGGTTAAACTAAAACATCAGGCAATGATAGGTTTACACAGAGTGAGGCATCTTAGCTTGCTAAGGGCATTTCACGTTCCACTTAACTCTACCCTTAACGACTCAATGACTTCATTCTCCGTGTATTTCGCCCGGTGTCAGCTTCCCAAGCATCATGTCACATGTCCGCTCTATTTAAACGCGCCAATGAAATTATCCGTATTCAAATATTTTGACTTGGGAATCTCAGACGTGAGACATGTCGATTTCACTTAAGTGCTCGAGGCTCAAGATTGTGGGAGACCAAACCGAAGTTGTGCGAATTAGCTATTTTATTTTTATCTTTGTTTTTCTTGAGAAAAATCATATTACAAACGGCCTAACATATTTGAAAAAAATAAAATCGGCGGCAGTTCACAGGAAAATGATATGATTTTTATTTTGTGATGGAGGCACTTCGTTTTATGAATGTTATTGCGCCGAAGTCGGGTCTCATGGGACCAATCGGATGTCACCATTTGGGAAACGCCCTAATACACTCATATATCACCCGTTACCGCATGGCTATGAGCAGAAGTTTCTACGTATGATCGAGCCATGCGTTCGGATGGTGAGAGTGAGGAGGCGTGGCAACCCCTATTAGCAGAAGCCGCAGAGCGAGGGAGAGGGGGAGCTAGTTGTGCCATGTTACACTTGAAAATTTCTAAATATTCTGCTCGGCATTCGAATGATCTAAAGGCGTACATTAAAATGGCATAAAACTGAAGTATTTGAGCGAAAATGACACGGCAAATGGCAAGTCAGAAGAGCGTACATCACAGCATATTTCTGCTGTATACAAGACATTGCATATAGGTTGCAGTCCACAGTAGACTCCTCGTTGTTGGAAATATGCCCTTGGTATAGTCTTTCGGAGTTGCCACCTCCCTCCACCAGAAAACCCATATAAAACTATATATTTTCTTGATGGGAATGCTCATACCATTAAGTCAACGCACAATCCAGTTATGCAAATTTAACCCGGATCAATTTTCTTCGCTCGGGACATACATTGTCTTGGAAATGCACCATGCTCATTCACAATCATGATAAATCAGCCAGGCTGCCTTTCCATTGTCCCCCATTGGTTTCCATTGTCCCTATTGTGAGTACATAATTTACATATAAATTTCTACACTGAGGTTGAGGATTGTGATCTTTCTAGAAAATATATTGAATGACCCAAAATACGCCATATTTCGTTTATTTCCTGGAAAAATCTGGACAATTGATTTCAACAAGATTTCCGACCAGTGTTCCCCGCCTCGAGGTGAGATAAAAAGGCCATTCAAAATATGGGGTCGACAATGCCGATTTTTGTCACATATTCCATATGTAACATAACCCTATTCAAACACATAGAAAATGTGCTAAACTGAGGCTGACGAAGGTTGACTTCGCGGACCGACCCGCCATATAGCTCAACCGAGCCACCCATCCGCTTATATCGTTCTGAAGGAATTGTGGTACTCAGAAGCTTGGTACCATAAATACTGGTTACCAAAAAAAGGAAAGGATAATTATCACGTGGTCAGACACGCGGGATCTTTTTCAAGGGGAGGGGGGGGGGGGGTGCAATAATCCGAAACTATGGACCACTATGGACCTATATTCTTCCTTGTGTACATAAACGACTTAAATAGAGCTACCGACGTACTTAAAATTATTCTCTTCGCTGTAGTACTGTATTAGTACTGTATATTCCTCTCAACACCTTGCTGACACTATTAAAGTCATGTCTGAGAGATTACATAAAATACATAACTGGTTCTGTTGCAAAGGCCTATCACTGAATAAAAAGAAGAAAAACAATATTATCATTAAGCCAAATACCCGAAAGCGATCAATCGATGTCGAATGAGCTATTTCTGAATATCAAATAGAACGTGTCAATAAATTCAAGTTTTTGAGTGTCTTTTTTAACGAGGAACTGAACTGGAAATCACACACACATTATATCTGTACTAAAATTTCACGAAATATCGGAATCATTGATTACATAAAAATTTTCAATAAATTAGAAAACATACATACTATACTAGTCAATGATATTCCCTTACTTGTCTTATTGTAACCTTCTCTGGGGTAATAAATATATCTCTCATTTGAATCCGCTAATCATGTTGCAGAAACGAGCGCGAATGACAACTTCATCTAACGAGAGATCCTAAGGATCTTGACGCCCACCATTGTCCGATAATTGTAAGCTAATGACAAGAGGATCTTTTGTCCATTGTTACTAAGAACAAAAGATTGATTTGTAATTTTGTTTACAAAATTTCGAATCTGAGCGAAAAAGATCGAAAAAGGGACACTGGAAAACACCAAAATATCATCTTTCTAAGTTTAAGGAGTTTCAAGATTTCTAGAAACTGTTTTTATATTACAAGAGAAAAGAGCAAAGTTAGTCTGAAATTGAATTACAACACATATAAGGGAAGTGGGAAGAGGTGCCGACATACTGACAGAGACACATGATTTCACAGTATAATCTTCTGGTTAACCTATTCTAAAGCACATACCATGAATCTAATGATTCGTGACATGTGTTGTATCTCAGGTACGCTTTTAATGTAACTGTTCATGTGACAACTTGGATGACATGACCACACGACCCCTAGCACCGGCATAAGCGGTATTAGATACAAATCTAGAGAGCTATGATGGAAATGCTTGACAACTTGTATATTTGTAATAGGTGAGCTGTTTCGCTGTGACAACTCGTACACTGGGGATTGGTGAGCTGTGTCGTCGTCAGATGAAAATGACGGCATTTATAAACACAAAAGACTAGTCTGTAACTTCCCAGCATCAACTTCCCACAAATGCCAACATGTATGAAAGACCAAAAGGTCTGTACATGGGGCGGACCTCGGGGACGATACGTCCACCAGCAGAATCTCGCCATATACAGGAAACAATTACAACACAGGCCTCTTCGTCTTCGTTTTGTAGTATTATTTTTTTGCAGGTGTCTTCATTGGGTACTCTCTTTGACCCTTTGGCATGAGCTATGAAACCTACTTAAGATTTTATAATTAGGAACGAATGCTAATTCTGTTCTGTTTACTGGGCTAGTTTGAGATACCTCTTTTAAGATACCATGTTCGAAAATAGTAAGATGGTACAATACTTAATACTGAAGGGATCCGTACAGTAATGTTGAAACTTCGAAAGTGCCTGAATCCTGATTATCTCCCTTGGATTGAAACACACAGTAGTCTACAGTTGTCGAGTTGTAACGTTGTGTCACAAGAGTGACGTCCCTTCATGTAGCCGACCCGTCACTGGACTAAAGAAAACTGATTTAAAATTTGAAGAAATACATTTTAATTTCGAATTATTTGAACCTCTCGATATGGAAGGTGAAGGTATAGATATTCTCTATAGTCACTATATAGAATATGTCCCACCGTTTGATCCGCCGACTCGTGCGATGCAACGTCACAACTCTGGAATACCGTATATATTTGAAGCGTAACTTGGATTTTCAAATCGGACCAAAAAAGGTATGTTGCACAACTAGGCCCCATGTGGGACCTGTGTCCCAAATTTCAGAAAAATCCATGAAGTAGTTCCTGAGAATTCACGATAACAAGGTTTCAAGGGGAAATTAAAGATTGCCCCCTGGCGGCCATATTGGATTTTCGAATCGGACCAAAAAAGGTATCTTGCACTGGACCACAAGGGGAACCTGTGTACCAGATTTGAGGAAGATCCATGCAGTACTTCTTGAGAAATCACGATAAAGGTTCATGGGGAAATCCAAGATGGGCACCTGGTGGCCATAATGGATTTTCGAATCGGACCAGAAAAGGTATCTTGCACAACTAGACCCCAAAGGGAACCTGTGTACCAAATTTCAGGAAAATCCATGCAGTAGTTCCAGAGAAATTGCGATAACAAGGTTTCATAGGGAAATCCAAGCTTACCGCCTTGTGACCATATTGGATTTTCGAATCGGACCAGGAAAGGTATCCTGCACAACTAGAGCCCAATTGGAACCGGTGTACCAAATTTCAGAAAGATCCATGCAGTAGTTCCTGAAAAATCACGATAACAAAGTTTCATTGGGAAATCCAAGATGGCCGCCTTGTGGCCATATTGGACTTTCGAATCGAACCAGGAAAGGTATCTTGCACAACTAGATCTCAATTGGAACCTGTGTACCAAATTTGGGAAAGATCCATGCAGTAGTTCCTGAGAAATCGCGATAACAAGGTTTCATGGGGAAATCCAAGATGGCTGCCTGGTGGCCATATTGGATTTTCGTATCGGACCAGAAAAGGTATCTTGCACAACTAAACCCCAAGGGGGACCTGTGTACTGAATTTAAGAAGGATCCATAAAGCAGTTTCTGAGAAATCCCATGCAAAAACAAAGTTTCATGGGGAAATCCAAGATGGCCGCCTGATGGACATATTGGATTTTAAAATCGGACCAGAAAAGGTATCTTGCACAACTGGACCACAAGAGGAACCTGTGTACTAAATTTGACAAAGATCAATGCAGTACTTCCTGAGAAATCACGATAACAAGGTTTCAAGGGGAAATCCAATATGAATGCCTGGTGGCCATATTGGATTTTCAAATCGGACCAGAAAAGGTATCTTGCACAACTAGATCCCAAGGGGAACCTGTGTACCGAATTTGAGAAAGATCCATGCAGTAGTTCATGAGAAATCGCGATAACAAGGTTTCATGAGAAAATCCAAGATGGTCGCCTTGTGGCCATATTGGATTTTCGAATCGGACGAGAAAAGGTATCTTGCACAACTAGACCCCAAGGGGAACCTGTGCACCAAATTTGAGAAAGATCCATGCAGTAGTTCCTGAGAAATCGCGATAACAAGAATTCTTTACGGACGGACGGACGGACGGACGACGGACTGACGGACGGACGAAGGACCACGGACGAAAAGCGATTTGAACAGCCCACCATCTAGTGATGGTGGGCTAAAAAGATAGACCATACCTTACCATTATATTTTTTTAAATTGAAAATTCTACAGTTATCCAAATTGAATGTGTACGCATGTCTGTTGATGGTGCATTAAATTGATGCCCCACCCAGAATTACTACATATAAGCTTCCAAAATTACTTTACGAGACAATCAGATAAACACCGTTACCAAACTAGAAGCCAAAATTGAACCTCCTTGGACCCATCTATAAATCCATCTACCTTCTCTGATCAAATGTATCGAATCCACCGCTTTATTCAAATCCAAATTCAAAGCATATATACCAGAAATTTGAACCCCGATATCGCAAGGGCTGTAAAGGTGAAGCCCCCGTTGTTTTGGTTGCTCTTATTTTTGTAATAATTGATATTGATTTTTGTATATACATTTTCATTTATTGGTTCAATTCAATTCAAGGAGTGAGTACACAGGTAAATTTTTTATAGACATGTACTGAGCTGTAAACTACTGAACGATACTGCACGGAAAGGCCCACCATACATGCGAGTACTGAGCTGTAACTGTACAGTTCCTGTGTGATAATCAGAGGTCAGAACTGAACCAAACAGTACATGTGAGTTAGCAACAGCCTGGTTCCAAGAGGTAACTGAACAGTACTGCGCAGTAACGGGTTGGTTACTGTTCAATTACCATGCAGTGCGGTTCAGTTCTGTTTCTTGCGGTACTGTATGGTATTGAATCAGTACTGACCATTTACTGCGGGGTACTGTGTGGATACGGGTCAGTACTGAATGATACTCTACTGAGGTGTACCGTTCCAGGCCATTTCTTGTGGTTACCATTCAGTTACCACACGGTACCAACAGGTGAAAATTTGGCTGTGTAGTAGGGTTTAACGTCGTTTTCATCCTTCTATCAGTCATATCACGACGGTGCCTACATGTGCCAGAACACGAGAGTGCTCACAGTTCCTATTTCCCTGACCACTGATCAGTCCAGCCAGTACAGCATCCGGTCACTGATCAGCCCAGCCAGTACAGCACCCGGTCACTGATCAGCCCAGCCAGTACAGCATCCGGTCACTGATCAGCCCAGCCAGTACAGCATCCGGTCACTGATCAGCCCAGCCAGTACAGCATCCGGTCACTGATCAGCCCAGCCAGTACAGCACCCGGTCACTGATCAGCCCAGCCAGTACAGCATCCGGTCACTGATCAGCCCAGCCAGTACAGCACCCGGTCACTGATCAGCCCAGCCAGTACAGCATCCGGTCACCCATCCAAGTATTAATCGAGGTTAACGTTGCTAAACTTCGGTGATCTGACAAATTCAATTCAAACTTGTGAGGGACTTCTAGAATTACACTTGCAATGATATACAAAAGGTAATACTTCATATAATAAACAGCACAGGTATATCCTCCAATCATAAGAAACATGTGTACGGTACCAAGTTTCATAATCATCCATTGGAAGCTGAGAATTGCAGTAAGCGTTCGATGTGTGCATATCTGCTAAACAGTAATGTTCACTTATCATTAGATTTTGACATTGGGACACTCCTAGAATCCGTGGGCAGTGCTATAACTGACCACCCCAGTATAATATCCACCAGTCATTTTTATTTATTGATTTTTTTTTTCGATTTATTCATTTTTTTTATTATTTATTTATTTCAACCAAAAACTTTATAATTTTCAGAGATGGGACACAGACACATTCTCTTTCCTCCTCTCACCGACAAAACGAGATGAAAGATTGTGTCATTTTCTTATTTCAACCTTGCCTTTCCTGAGCAATGATCGCCTTTCGTGTGAGTTATTTTATGTCTCTTGAGCGATTTCCTCCGGGTAAACCTCTCAGAGTAAACCTCTCACAGTAAACATTTGTATGGCTTCTCACCAGAATGGGTGAGTTGATGTCGTTTCAGGTTTCTACTTCTCAGCAGAATGAGAGCGTTCATGTCATTTCAGTTTTCCATTTGTTGTACAGCTATACGGACACCGTGGACATTTGAACAGTATGACTTCGTTCATGTTGCCCCAGGTGTCCACTCTGTTTACAGCTGGCTAGGCACGGTTGACATTTGAAGTGTCTTTTCACCAGTATGATTCATTTCATGCTGCCTTAAGCTTCCCTTTGTTACAGTACTATATTGAGCATTTGAATGGCTTTTCACCAATGTGAGTTCTTTCGTGTTGCCTAGGGTTTCCACTTGCTACACTGGTATATGGGTATATTGAGCATTTGAACGGCTTCTCAGCAGTACGACAGCGTTCATGGCGGTTCAGGTTTCCGCGTCTTGTACAGCTAATCAGGCAGCGTGAGCATTTGAACGGTTTTTCACCAGTATGAGTTCTCTGGTGATTCTTTGGGCTGTCACTTGTTATACTGGTATATGGGCACACTGAGCATTTGATTGGCTATTCACCAGTACGAGTTATTTCATGACGTTTTAGGTGTCCACTCTGTTTCCAGCTGAATGGGCACAGTGGACATTTGAATGGCTTTTCACCGGTATGAGATATTTCATGCTGCTTTAGTTGTCCACGTGTTTTACAGATATATGGACAAAATGACCATTTGTATGTCAGATCTCCAGTATGCACTTCTCTGTGAAACTTCACACTATAGCTGTTTACAGAGCAATATACCCCTTTTGATCTGTTGCCACTATCATGTGGGTATACTTTAACAAGTGCTGACGGCGACTTGGGTGAGACTTCAGTGGATGTCTCTCCTTGTTTCAGAATGATCAGTAGCTGATTCCCGAATATGTGCGATGTTTATATCTCAGCATTGCCCCTCAATTTGTGATTAACCTGGTACAAGGTCACTGGATAATGTCTGCCTGGTCCCATGATCATCTTGTCAGCCATTGTATAGTTGTCTGAATAATCCTAGAGCAAGAGAACAACAAATAAAAAGATATCCTCATATGTATCTGTTAGATATTGTTAAAGCTCAGAGTTAAAAGTGACGCAAAACAGCATCGACTGGCTTTTGGAATTGTGTTTTCGTCTTAAACATTACAGCATGGAGTTTTTAATATATGCAAAATATGACACCTAGATTCCCAAAATAATATGTCGATGTAACAGCACGGCAGATATGGCGACTGTAAAAACATTAGATCCGTTTTCATTCAAGGTGTCATATTTCAAACTACATAAACAACTCCATCCTAAAATGTATGCGAAAGGTAAAAAAAAAACAAAAAAAACAAAAAAAAACAAAAGCCCACTTTCAAACTTCAGTCGACGTTTTTTTATGTAACTTGAGACTGTGAGCGTTAACGAAATCAAACAAAGTATATTCTTCGAACAAAACACAGCTTATCATGCAAAGTTGCAAAAATAAATTTTGACTTTACTAACACCGTATTAGCCCATTTTCAAAGCAGGCGATATGAGAGAAAAACTCATCGAAGTAGCCATGGTTCTAATATGTGTCGCGTGCCAGAAATGTCGATCTGATGCCTCCGCAACTAACGAGTGCTGTGAGTACAGTGGCATCATCTTAGCTTTCTAAGGGCATTTCACGTTTCACTTAACACTACCCTTAGATTTTCGCTGTGATTCGGCATGTATTTCACACGGCGCCATCTATCCAGAGGAAGATAATCCAGTTCGAAAGTTGTTCCCAAAGCATGAGGTCAAATGTCGGCCCCATTTAAACGAGCCAATGAAATTATCTGTATTAAAATATTTCTCAGATAAGCAAACATGTCAGTTTTACGAGGCGTAAGACTGGGGAAGTCTACGCGAGACCAAAACGAAGTTGTGCAAATTAGCTATTTTATTTCTCACTCTAGTGGAGCATGCTTCTTCGTTTATTCTGAGAAACAAATGGCCTAACATATTTGAAAACAAAATAAAATCAACGGCAGACCACAGGAAAATGATATGCTTTTTTTTCGAGGACCACCATGGGATCATTTCAATCGATCGCTTTCTGAAGGTGTGTCTTTGTTGTATGAATGTGATCGCACGGATGTCGGATGTAACGGGACCAGTCGGATGTGACCATTTGAGAAACGCCCTATTACACTCAGATAGCACCCGTTACCGCATGGCTACGAGCAGAAGTTTCTACGTATGATCGTGCCATGCGTTCGGAAGATGAGCGGCATTCAATAACATGAGGTTTATTTTTCAGCTTTTGTTTTCGCTGTCAAAACACGTGCTATCAAAATAAGCCTTGAGTGAGTTTTGCATACACTGTAAACTCAGGTGTCAACTTAATAAACGCGTAAATTAGCTATTTAATTTCTCACATAAGTAGTGAATAACATTATTGTATTTGGGGTCTGTTATTGAGATCTTAATTGAATGACATAATGTACTTTTGTCAAGTGCAAGTCTGTGACTTTGAAGGAAGTTGTGGATGTCTGAGAGAAGCTAATATAGTATTACATGTAAACTCAGGATATTCTGGTAAACATGGGAAAGGAGAAATTAAATTAAAGCGGTACATTGATAGTTTGTGTATATGCCAGATGCATAACGTGTATGACGCGGTTGCTTTAATCTGATGCATGGTTCTGTTTTATACAGATTTGTTTACAATTCATTTTGTAGTCATGTAAATCCCACCTGGCCAGAACAGATAGACTGGTTGGCCACCGTTTTTGGATGCGTCTAGTTGTGTTCAGCTGCATTTAGCTATGGTTTGAATACGCTTCAGCTAGATAACACAGCATCTGCTAAACTACTGTTTCTGTGAATAAAATTAGTTGTTATTTCCCAACATGACCTCGGATTATTCTGGTTTGTTTATTGCGCTAATAGCCTACATAAGCTACCATATCTACTCCTTTGTTCACATGATCTTCCATGGTGACGCCTCATCTCATATAGCATCCTACATCTTAAAACATGCATATATGGGATTACACACTAAAAACTGGAGTGTTACAGTTATTACTTTAAGGGTATCAGCAGTGATTGGTCTTCAGATATTCGGGTTGGTTGGTAGTTTCAAGTTTAACGTCACACCTAACCTTATTGGTCACACGGCGACGATGACATAAACAAACCCAGCAAAACCCAAACCCCAACAAAAACACAGCCAAAACTACAAAAAAAAAATTGAATTTCGAATTTTGAAAATTAGGCTCTACAGACACTGCTCACATTGGATCCCCAGAGAGCCCAATCTGTTTGATTCTTTTATAATCTACCCCTGTGCGAGACAAAGATGGTATAAACCATGCTGCCGTAAGCCGGAGGGCCTGATATTCGGGAGTAACTTTCATCATTTCAATGTTGAAAACTAGCAACTATATGACAAATGACAAGCAACTTGGGAAATACTCTATAGAAATTTTTCTAAGATGAAGATTTCCATCATTTTAGTGTTCATCGAGTTCACAGCAGACAAACTTAAAGGGCTAGCTACAACACTTCCGTTTCAAGAGGGTGACCGCTAGCCTCACACCGCTGAACCGGCACGGGTTCGAGCCCAGCTGGTCCGTGTGTGATAGTCTGTCAGTTACTTGCCGCAGGGCGGTGGTTCTCTCCTGATGGTACTCCGGCTTCCTCCACCAACCAAACTGACTGTCACCATATGAGTGAAACAAACTTGAGTTTGACATTAAGCCAAATTCCCTCCCTCCCTCCCTTTCAAGAGTACATGATAGAATAATTAGGAATAACCATTCTAACTCTCTTTCTAGCAATGAGGCATACCTGTAATTGAGATCAACAGGATAATGTGATTTTCTGATATACCGCACTGTACCCTTCCCTCTGTTTCTTCATTTTAAACTCTCATTCTAACACGGCTCGGCTAACCGCTTCAGCAAAATCACTGATTCCTTTGTCGACTAAAATTTCCTTCTATTAGTTATAATAATTCGCGGTGTTCATGGCAGGATACGTGCATGTAACTTAACTATCCCATCTCTCTTCTTTTTCGTTTTCTCGTTGAGTATTGCTCGCTACAACAGATTGCACGTCTGCCGATTTATGGGAAGAGTGTGACCTGTCATATACCGGGAAAGCGGACTGCACAATAACTTGTTAACCCAACACCTCTAGCAATGACAGGTTTACATAGAGTGAGACACCTTGGCTTGCCAAGGGCATTTCACGTTCCACTTAACACTACCCTTAGCTCCACATCATATGCAGTAAAATAGATGTTTGCCCAACATTTCGATTACTTTTCAAGTCTGCATAATAACTCGGTTGACCTAGCGTTAAAAAGAATTATCTGGAGATTATTTTCCCTGTTTATGTGGAAAGAGCATATGGAAAGAATGAAACTCATGTGCAACACTGAAGCAGTGGTTCGACCGGATTCAAACTGAACCGTGCGTACGCGTGTTTTCCCCTATACGTCGTAGCAACGTAGTAAAGGTCAACTTCCGCTAATGGAGGCAGGGATGATAAATAGCCCTGCGAAATGGAGCATGCGCTGTGGGGAGGATGCCTAAGATATTAGAAAAAAAAATAAAATCGGCGGCAGTTCACAGGAAAATGATATGATTTTTATTCTGTGATGGGGGCACTTCGAGGCCCACCAAGGGAACATTTCAATCGATCGCTTTCTGGATGTAGGCCTATGTCTTCGTTTTGTGAATGTGGTTGTGCCGATGTCGGGTCTCACGGGAGCAATCGGATGTGACCATTTTGGAAACGCATAATACACTCATATATCACCCGTTATCGCATGGCTATTCTGCCCGGCATTCCAATGATCTGAACGCGTACATAAAAACGGTATAGAACTGAAGCATTTGAGCGAAAATGATATGGCAAATGGCTTATAACATGTCAACAGAGCGTATCATACATAGTATATTTTTGCTCTATACAAGACATTGCATGTAGGTTGCAGTCCACAGTAATGGAAGTATATATTTTCTTGATGGGAATGCTCATACCTTTAAGCCAACATACAAGCTAGTTAAGCAAATTCAACCTGGGATCATTTTTTTTCGCTCCGGACGTACTCCCAAAATACGCCATATTTCGTTTATTTTCTGGAAAAATCGGGACAATCGATTTCAATAAGATTTCTCCCCAGTGTTCCCCGTCTCGAGGTGAGAAAAAAGGCCATTCAAAATATGGGGTCGACCATGCCGATTTTTTTTTCACATATTCCATATGTAACATAACCCTATTGTCAAACACATGAAAAAAAGTGCTAAACTGAGGCTGACGAAGGTTGACTTCGCGAACCGACCCGCCATATAGCTTAACCGAGCCATCCATCCGCTTATGTCGTTCTGAAGGAATTGTGGAATTATAAATACTGGTTACCAAAAAAGGAAGGATAATTATCAGGTGGCCAGGCCCGGGTGCTCTGGTGTATTAAAATTTTCTAGGGGAGGGGACAAATAATCCGAAACTATGGACCACTATGGACCCATATTCTTCCCTGTGTACATAAACGACTTAAATAGAGCTACCGACGTACTTGAAATTATTCTCTTCGCTGTAGTACCGTATATTCCTCAAAACACCTTCCTGACACTATTAAAGTCATTTCTGAGAAATTAATTAAAATACATAACTGGTTCTAACCACCTATCACTGAATAAAAAGGAAACAAAGTACACGTATATTATCATTAAACCAAATACCCGAAAGCGATCAATCGATGTCGAATTAGCTATTTCTGGACATCAAATCGAACGTGTCAATAAATTCAAGTGTTTGGGCGTCTTTTTTAAAGAGGAACTAAACTGGAAATCACACATAAAAATCATATCTGTAATAAAATTTCACGAAATGTCGGAATCATCAATTACATAAAGATAGTGCCACGGCACTGTGGCTCATCTGTCTTTAACTGGAGAAAGTAGCTGTGAGAAATATTTACTAAAGAACTGCAATAGATGAGTTTCTAACTTTTGTTGTCCCGCCTGAACACTAAATGATCCATGCAGTTATTTTCTGAGATTTCATGATAAAGTTTCATGGGAAATTCAAGATACGGCCATATTGGATTTTCGAAACGGACAAGAAAAGGTATCTTGCTCAACTTGACTCCAAGTGGAACCTCTGTATCAAATTTGAGAAAGATCAATGCAGTAGCTCCTGAGAAATCGCGATAACAAAGTTCCTTGAGGAAATCCAAGATGGCCGCCTAGTGGCCATATTGCATTTTTGAATCAGAGCAGAAAAGGTATATTGCACTACTAGACCCGAAGGGGAACCTGTGTATCAAATTTGAGAAAGATCCAGCCGGTAGGTCCTGAGAAATCGCAATAACAATGTTTCATGGGGAAATCCAAGATGGCCACCTGATGGCCATATTGGATTTTTCAATCAGAACACAAATGCTATCTTGCACAGCTAGACCCCAAGGGCAACCTCTGTACCAAATTGGAGAAAGATCCATGCAGTAGTTCCTGAGAAATCACGATAATGTTTCATCTGGAAATCCAAGATGGCTGCCTGGTGGCCATATTGGATTTTTCGATCAGACCACAAATTTTATCTTGCACAACTAGACCATAAGGGGAAGCTCTGTACCAAATTTGAGAAAGATCCATGCAGTAGTTCATGAGAAATCGCGATAACAATGTTTCATTAGGAAATCCAAGATGACCGCCTGGTGGCCATATTGGATTTCTGAATCAGACCACGAAAATACCTTGCACAACTAGACCCCAAGAGGAACCTGTGTATCAAATTTGATAAAGATTCATGGAGTACTTCCTGAAAAATCACGATAACAATGTTCACCTGGAAATCCAAGATGGCCGCCTGGTGGCCATATTGGATGTTCGAATCAGAGCAGTAAAGGTATCTTGCACAGCTAGACCCCAAGGGCAACCTCTGTACCAAATTTGAGAAAGATCCATGCAGTAGTTCCTGAGAAATCACAATAACAATGTTTCATCTGAAAATCCAAGATGTTCGCCTGGTGGCCATATTGGATTTTTCAATCAGATCACAAATTGTATCTTACACAACTGGACCCCAAGGGGAACCTCTGTACCAAATTTTAGAAAGATCCATGCAGTAGTTCATGAGAAATGGCGATAAAAATGTTTCATTTGGAAATCCAAGATGGCTGCCTGATGGCCATATCGGACTTCTGAATCAGACCACTAAAGTATCTTGCACAACTAGAATTCCAAAGGGGAACATGGGTATCAAATTTGAGAAAGATTCATGCAGAACTTCCTGATAAATCACGATAACGAAGTCCCTTAGGGAAATCCAAGATGGCCGCCTGATGGCCATCAGAGCAGAAAAGGTATCTTGCACAACTAGACCCCAAGGGGAACCTGTGTACCAAATTTGAGAAAGATCAACGCAGTAGTTCCTGAGAAATCGCGATAACAAAGTTTCATGGGGAAATCCAAGATGGCCGCCTGGTTGCCATATTGAATTTTTGAATCAGAGCAGAAAAGGTATCTTGCACAACTAGACCCGAAGGGGACCCTGTGTATCAAATTCGAGAAAGATCCATGCGGTAGGTCCTGAGAAATCGCAATAACAATGTTTCATGAGGAAATCCAAGATGGCTACCTGATGGCCATATTGGATTTTTCAATCAGAACACAAATGTTATCTTGCACAGCTAGACGCCAAGGGCAACTTCTGTACCAAATTGGAGAAAGATCCATGCAGTAGTTCCTGAGAAATCACGATAATGTTTCATCTGGAAATCCAAGATGGCTGCCTGGTGGCCATATTGGATTTTTCGATAAGACCACAAATTTTATCTTGCACAACTAGACCATAAGGGGAACCTCTGTACCAAATTTGAGAAAGATCCATGCAGTAGTTCATGAGAAATCGCGATAACAATGTTTCATTAGGAAATCCAAGATGGCCGCCTGGTGGCCATATTGGATTTCTGAATCAGACCACGAAAGTACCTTGCACAACTAGACCCCAAGAGGAACTTGTGTATCAAATTTGATAAAGATTCACTGAGTACTTCCTGAAAAATCACGATAACAATGTTCATCTGGAAATCCAAGATGGCCGCCTGGTGGCCATATTGGATGTTCGAATCAGAGCAGTAAAGGTATCTTGCACAGCTAGACCCCAAGGGCAACCTCTGTACCAAATTTGAGAAAGATCCATGCAGTAGTTCCTGAGAAATCACAATAACAATGTTTCATCTGAAAATCCAAGATGTTCGCCTGGTGGCCATATTGGATTTTTCAATCAGATCACAAATTGTATCTTACAGAACTGGACCCCAAGGGGAACCTCTGTACCAAATTTTAGAAAGATCCATGCAGTAGTTCATGAGAAATGGCGATAAAAATGTTTCATTTGGAAATCCAAGATGGCCGCCTGATGGCCATATCGGACTTCTGAATCAGACCACTAAAGTATCTTGCACAACTAGAATTCCAAAGGGGAACATGGGTATCAAATTTGAGAAAGATTCATGCAGAACTTCCTGATAAATCACGATAACGAAGTCCCTTAGGGAAATCCAAGATGGCCGCCTGATGGCCATCAGAGCAGAAAAGGTATCTTGCACAACTAGACCCCAAGGGGAACCTGTGTACCAAATTTGAGAAAGATCAACGCAGTAGTTCCTGAGAAATCGCGATAACAAAGTTTCATGGGGAAATCCAAGATGGCCGCCTGGTTGCCATATTGAATTTTTGAATCAGAGCAGAAAAGGTATCTTGCACAACTAGACCCGAAGGGGAACCTGTGTATCAAATTCGAGAAAGATCCATGCGGTAGGTCCTGAGAAATCGCAATAACAATGTTTCATGAGGAAATCCAAGATGGCTACCTGATGGCCATATTGGATTTTTCAATCAGAACACAAATGTTATCTTGCACAGCTAGACGCCAAGGGCAACTTCTGTACCAAATTTGAAAAAGCTCCATGCAGTAGTTCCTGAAAAATCATGATAATGTTTCATCTGGAAATCCAAGATGGCCGCCTGGTGGCCATATTGGATTTTTCAATCAAACCACAAATTGTATCTTGGACAACTAGACCATAAGGGGAACCTCTGTACCAAATTTGAGAAAGATCCATGCAGTAGTTCATGAGAAATCGCGATAACAATGTTTCATTAGGAAATCCAAGATGGCCGCCTGGTGGCCATATTGGATTTCTGAATCAGACCACGAAAGTACCTTGCACAACTAGACCCCAAGAGGAACCTGTGTATCAAATTTGATAAAGATTCATGGAGTACTTCCTGAAAAATCACGATAACAATGTTCATCTGGAAATCCAAGATGGCCGCCTGGTGGCCATATTGGATGTTCGAATCAGAGCAGTAAAGGTATCTTGCACAGCTAGACCCCAAGGGCAACCTCTGTACCAAATTTGAGAAAGATCCATGCAGTAGTTCCTGAGAAATCACAATAACAATGTTTCATCTGAAAATCCAAGATGTTCGCCTGGTGGCCATATTGGATTTTTCAATCAGATCACAAATTGTATCTTACACAACTGGACCCCAAGGGGAACCTCTGTACCAAATTTTAGAAAGATCCATGCAGTAGTTCATGAGAAATGGCGATAAAAATGTTTCATTTGGAAATCCAAGATGGCCGCCTGATGGCCATATCGGACTTCTGAATCAGACCACTAAAGTATCTTGCACAACTAGAATTCCAAAGGGGAACATGGGTATCAAATTTGAGAAAGATTCATGCAGAACTTCCTGATAAATCACGATAACGAAGTCCCTTAGGGAAATCCAAGATGGCCGCCTGATGGCCATCAGAGCAGAAAAGGTATCTTGCACAACTAGACCCCAAGGGGAACCTGTGTACCAAATTTGAGAAAGATCAACGCAGTAGTTCCTGAGAAATCGCGATAACAAAGTTTCATGGGGAAATCCAAGATGGCCGCCTGGTTGCCATATTGAATTTTTGAATCAGAGCAGAAAAGGTATCTTGCACAACTAGACCCGAAGGGGAACCTGTGTATCAAATTCGAGAAAGATCCATGCGGTAGGTCCTGAGAAATCGCAATAACAATGTTTCATGAGGAAATCCAAGATGGCTACCTGATGGCCATATTGGATTTTTCAATCAGAACACAAATGTTATCCTGCACAGCTAGACGCCAAGGGCAACTTCTGTACCAAATTTGAAAAAGCTCCATGCAGTAGTTCCTGAAAAATCATGATAATGTTTCATCTGGAAATCCAAGATGGCCGCCTGGTGGCCATATTGGATTTTTCAATCAAACCACAAATTGTATCTTGGACAACTAGACCATAAGTGGAACCTCTGTACCAAATTTGAGAAAGATCCATGCAGTAGTTCATGAGAAATCGCGATAACAATGTTTCATTAGGAAATCCAAGATGGCCGCCTGGTGGCCATATTGGATTTCTGAATCAGACCACGAAAGTACCTTGCACAACTAGACCCCAAGAGGAACCTGTGTATCAAATTTGATAAAGATTCATGGAGTACTTCCTGAAAAATCACGATAACAATGTTCATCTGGAAATCCAAGATGGCCGCCTGGTGGCCATATTGGATGTTCGAATCAGAGCAGTAAAGGTATCTTGCACAGCTAGACCCCAAGGGCAACCTCTGTACCAAATTTGAGAAAGATCCATGCAGTAGTTCCTGAGAAATCACAATAACAATGTTTCATCTGAAAATCCAAGATGTTCGCCTGGTGGCCATATTGGATTTTTCAATCAGATCACAAATTGTATCTTACAGAACTGGACCCCAAGGGGAACCTCTGTACCAAATTTTAGAAAGATCCATGCAGTAGTTCATGAGAAATGGCGATAAAAATGTTTCATTTGGAAATCCAAGATGGCCGCCTGATGGCCATATCGGACTTCTGAATCAGACCACTAAAGTATCTTGCACAACTAGAATTCCAAAGGGGAACATGGGTATCAAATTTGAGAAAGATTCATGCAGAACTTCCTGATAAATCACGATAACGAAGTCCCTTAGGGAAATCCAAGATGGCCGCCTGATGGCCATCAGAGCAGAAAAGGTATCTTGCACAACTAGACCCCAAGGGGAACCTGTGTACCAAATTTGAGAAAGATCAACGCAGTAGTTCCTGAGAAATCGCGATAACAAAGTTTCATGGGGAAATCCAAGATGGCTACCTGATGGCCATATTGGATTTTTCAATCAGAACACAAATGTTATCTTGCACAGCTAGACCCGAAGGGCAACTTCTGTACCAAATTTGAAAAAGCTCCATGCAGTAGTTCCTGAAAAATCATGATAATGTTTCATCTGGAAATCCAAGATGGCCGCCTGGTTGCCATATTGAATTTTTGAATCAGAGCAGAAAAGGTATCTTGCACAACTAGACCCGAAGGGGAACCTGTGTATCAAATTCGAGAAAGATCCATGCGGTAGGTCCTGAGAAATCGCAATAACAATGTTTCATGAGGAAATCCAAGATGGCTACCTGATGGCCATATTGGATTTTTCAATCAGAACACAAATGTTATCTTGCACAGCTAGACGCCAAGGGCAACTTCTGTACCAAATTTGAAAAAGCTCCATGCAGTAGTTCCTGAAAAATCATGATAATGTTTCATCTGGAAATCCAAGATGGCCGCCTGGTGGCCATATTGGATTTTTCAATCAAACCACAAATTGTATCTTGGACAACTGGACCGCAAGGGTAACCTCTGTACCAAATTTGAGGAAGATCCATGAAGTAGTTCCTCAGAAATCGCGATAACAATGTTTCATTCGGAAATCCAAGATGGCCGTCTGGTGGCCATATTGGATTTGTGAATCAGACCGCAAAAGGTATCTTGCAGAACTACACCCCAAGAGGAACCTGTGTACCAAATTTGAGAAAGATCTATGCGGTAGTTCCTGAGAAATCGCGATAACAAGAAATCTAAGATGGCCGCCTGGTGGCCATATTGGATTTTTGAAGCAGACCGCAAAAAATATCTTGCACAACTTGACCCCAAGAGGAACCTGTGTACCAAATTTGAGAACAATCCATGCAGGAATTACCGAAAAATAATGATGACAAAATTTCACTGGCAAATTCTAGATGGCCGCCATGGCAGCCATATTTAAAATCGTATCGACACGGCATGAACAAATTCTGGTGTACTCATTGGGGGGGGACATGCATGCCAAGTTTCAGCTTAATCGGCCAAGCGGTTTCAGAGAAGATGTTTACGCATGACGCACGACGGACGACGGACAGTCAGGCCATGACATAAGCCCATCGGGCCTTCGGCACAGATGAGCTAAAAAAATTCAATAAATAAGAAAACATTATACATACTATACTATTCATTGATATTCAATTACTTGTTGTAATCTTCTCTGGGGGAATACATATATCACACATTTGAATCCATTAATGTTGCAGAAACGAGTGCTTTTCTTACCCCTTGTGCACGTTGTGCTAGGAGGCTGGATCTTACCACACCATACCTTTGAGTCGAGCTCTACCTCAAAATGTAAAAAAAATCCAAGATGGCCACTTTGATGGCGTCACAGTGACGGCAAAAACACCCGACATTTTTTGATCGATTTTTCCGTCGGATTTTTCGTGGAAAAAGCAGAACTTTTTAAGAAATATGCCAAAAACATCACTTTCCTGATACTCCATTTCGCCGCCATCTTGAATTTACCCATGATCCTAAGCTCGGGGGTTATGCAAATGGGGTCAGAATGACCCCGAATAAACTATGAAGTCAAGGAGTTTCAGCACTCCATTTTTTTGTCGTTCCGGAGATAGCGCAGACAGTTTGGGAGGGGGACCGCATTTCGCCCCCCCCCCTCACGCCCCCCCCCCCGGCCAGGTAGGGTTAAAGCTGAAAATTCTACAGCTACCCAAATTAAATGTGTACGCATGTCTGTTGGTGGTGCATTAAATTTACGCACCACCCAGATTTACTACCTATAAGATTTCAAAATTACTTTACGAGACAATCAGATATACACCGTTGCCAAACTAGAAGCGAAAATTTGAACCTCTACCGACCCATCTATAAATCCATCTTGTCATATTATACCACAAAAACTACAGGATCTCCAGAGTGGAACAAACTATCTTCTCTGATCAAATGTATCGAATCAAGCTCTCCGTTCAAATCCAAACTAAAAGCATATTTACCAGAAAATTGGAACCCAGATATCGCAACTAGGGCTGTAAAGGTGAAGCCCCCTGGAGTTCCATTCCAACCAATCACTATTTAGCGTGACATGTAAATTGTATTGTTTGCTCTTATTTTTGTAATAGTTGATACCATATTTTTGTATATACGTTTTCATTTTACTGGTGAATAGAGTTCAATTCAAGGAGTGAGTAGTATGGTTTAACGTCATTTTCAACCTTGTTTCAGTCATATCACGACGGTGCCTACATGTGCCAGAACACGAGAGTGCTCACAGTTCCTATTTCCCTGGCCACTGATCAGCCCAGCCAGTACAGCACCCGGTCACCCAATCAAGTATTGATCGAGCCTATGGTTGCTTAACTTCGGTAATCTGATGAATTCAATTCAAACTTAGGAGGGACTTCTAGAATTACATTTGCAATGATATATAAAAATGATACTTCATGTAATAAACAGCACAGGTATATCCTCCAATTATAAAAATAAACATGTGTACCAAGTTTTATAATCATCTGTTGAAAGCTGAGAATCACAGCAAGCTTTCGATGTACAGGTGTAGGCATACATGTGCACTTCTGCTAAACAGAAACACCTATCATTAGATTTTGACAGTGGGACACCATAAGAACCCTTGGGCAATGTCATAACTAGTGGAATACCCACCTCCCACTGTTATTTTATTCTTTTCTGTTTCTTTTTTCTTGATTTATTCTTTTTTTTTTATTTGAACCAAAAACTTAATAATTTTCAGAGATGGGACACAGGCACATTCTCTTTCCCCGTCTCGCAATCTCTCTCCGACAAAACGAGTACATTTAGATGAAAGATTGTGTCATTTTCTTATTTCAACCTCGTCTTTTATGAGAAATGATCGCTTTTCGTGTGAGTTATTTTATGTCTCTTAGGCGTTTTCCTCCGGGTAAACCTATCAGAGAACAGTAAACATTTGTATGGCTTTTACCAGTATGAGTTCTATCATGCTCCTTCAGGCTTTCATTTAAGAGAACATTTTGAGCATTTGAATGGCTTCTCACCATTATGAGAAAGTTCATGTCGTTTCGGGTTTCTAATTCTCACCAGCATGAAAGCGTTCATGTCGTTTCAGGTTTTCACTTCTTGTACAGCTGAATGGGCACAGTGAACATTTGAAAGGCTTTCCACCAGTATGAGTTCTTTCAGGTTGCCTTAGGTTACCACTCTGATTACAGCTGAATGGGCACAGTGGACATTAGAATGGCTTTTCACCAGTATGAGTTCTTTCATGTTGCCTGAGGTATCAAATCCGATTACAGCTGAATGAGCACAGCGGACATTTGAATGGCTTTTCTCTAGTATGAGTTCTTTCATGTTGCCTTAGGTTTCCAGTCTGATTACAGCTGAATGGGCACAGTGGACATTTGAATGGCTTTTCACCAGTGTGAGTTTTTTCATGTCGCCTAAGGTGTGCACTCTGATTACAGCTGAGTGGGCACAGTTGACATTTGAATGGCTTTTCACCAGTATGAGTTCTTTCATGTTGCCTAAGGTATCCACCCCGATTACAGCTGAATGAGCACAGTGGACATTTGAATGGCTTTTCACCAGTATGAGTTCTTTCATGTTGCCTTAGGTTACCACTCTGATAACAGCTGAATGGGCACAGTGGACATTTGAATGGCTTTTCACCAGTATGAGTTCTTTCATGTTGCCTTAAGTTTCCATTCTAATCAGAGCTGAATGGGCACAGTGCACATTTGAATGGCTTTTCGCCAGTATGAGTTATTTCATGCTGCTTAAGGTGTCCACGTGTTTTACAGATATATGGACAAACTGAGCATTTGTAAGGCAGATCTCCAATGTGCATTTCTTCGTGAAACTTTACACTACAGCTGCTTACAGAGCAATATGCCCCTTTTGATTTGTTGCCACTTTCATGTGGGTTCAACTTAACAAGTGCTGAACTTGACTTGGGTGAGACTTCTCTGGATTCTACGATGTCTCTCATTGTTTCAGAATGATCAGTAGCCGATTCCCGAATATGTGCGATGTTTATATACGCATTGCTTCTCAATCTATGATTAACCTGGTACAAGGTCACTGGATAAGGTCTGTCTGGTCCTATGGTCATCTGGTCAGCCCCTGTATAGTTGTCTGAATAATCCTAAAGCAAGAAAACAACCAATAAACAGATATCCTCAGATATGTTAGTTAGATATTGTTAAAACTCAGACTCAAAAGTGACGTAAGACAGCATCGACTGACTTTTGAAATTGTTTCTTTGTCTTGTTCTTTTTACCTGTTTTTTTCTTATACATTACAGCAGGGAGTTTTTAATATATGCAAAATATGACACCTAAATAACCAAAATAATATTTTGAAGCAACAGCACGACAGATATGGCGACTGTGAAAACATTACATCCATTTTAACTCAATGTGTCATATTTTAGACTATATAAACAAATCCACCCTAAAATGTATGCGAAAAGTCAAAAACAGACAATTTTAGCCTAATTTTAAACTTCAGTCGACGCCGTTTTATGTCACTTTAGACTTTGATCGTTAACAAAATCAAACTTGAGTAGATTCTTTGAACAAAACACAGCTTATTATGCAAAGTTGCAAAAATATTTTTTTTTTTACTAACACCGTATTATCGCATTTTCATAGCAGGTGACATGACGTGTGGAGAGAAAAATGCATCGAAATAGCCAGGATTCTAATGTGTGTCACGTGCCAGAATTGTCGATCTGATGTCTCTGGAACTAACACCTGCTGTGAGTACGGCGGCATACATTAACATGAGGGCTATTTTTCAGCTGTTGTTTTCTGCTGTCAAAACACGTTCTGTCAAAATAAGCCTTAAGTGAGTTTTTTCATACACAAAACTTAGGTGTTAACTTAATAAACGCCTAAATTGTAACACTTATTGAAAGCATAATTGTTTTCAAGTTGTTAACTTTGATGTACAAATTGTTAACTACCATGTTCAATTTTGAACTTTAACATTCAAACCAGAACGCATTATTGAACAACTTGAACACACGTATTCAAAGTTGAACAATAGCAATCTAAGCTATAACATGCCTGTTAAAATTGTTCATTGCCTTCTGCATTTGAATACCCGCGGTAATGGGTTGAATGCTAAAGTTCAAAACTGAACTTGGAAGTTAATAATTTTAACACAATTACGCGTTCAATAAATGTTACAATGTAGCCGTTCAATAAGCTAACACCTAAGTTTACAGTGTATGAAAAACTCCCTCAATGCTTAATTCCACAGCATGAGTTTGGACAGCCAAAACAACAGCCACTTCTTTTGGCCAGAAAAAAGTTGGTTTTCGTTACCATCTTTCCCTGCATACCTACAACCTATTCTGGTGTGTGGAGGAGGACATTATCCGACCGGTTGTCAACATGCAGGTGTGTGCATTTGGTTTCAGGGCGTTAAAGTGACATTAGTTCGGCAAATAATCATCAATTTCAAAAAAACTTTTCTATTTTGTCAACAAATTAAACAAATCTTACTTCAAATTACAGGTATTGTAAAGGTTTTCTCATAGAAAAAAGTGGTGGTCATCCGAACTGTATATCTGACTCGATGACAAAAATGTCGAGAAATTAGGCCAAATATTTTATTTTTACTTTTTCCATTCTCTGAAATAACTATCACAGTGACATGACTTAACAAAATAGCTTCTGCATTTGAATACCTGCGTTAATGGTTTGAATGCTAAAGTTCGAAATTGAACATGGAAGTTAATAATTAGAACACAATTACGCGTTCAATAAGTGTTACAATTTAGGCGATCAATAAGTTAACGCCTAAGTTTACAGTGTATGATACCCTATCTACTCCTTTGTTCACATGCTCTTCCGTGGTGATGAATCATCTCATACGTGTAGCACCCTACATCTCAAAACATGGATGTATGGGATTACACACTGAAAACTGGAGTGTCACAGTTAACACTTTAAGGCAGTGATTGATCTTCAAGTATTCGGGAGTAACTTTCATCGTTTCAACGTTGGAAACTAGCAACCATGACACTTGACAAGCAACTTGCGGAATACTTTGTGTTAGGAATTCTTCTAAGATGAAAATTTCCATCATTTTAGTGTTCATCGAGTTCACAGCAGACACTCTTAAAGAGTTAGCTACAACACTTCCTTTTCAAGAGTACATAATAGAATAACTAGGGATAACCAGTCTAACTCTCTTTCTAGCACTGAGGCATACCTGTATTGAGATCAACAGGATAATGTAAGTTTCTGATCTTTTTTTTCCACGAGTAATTTGAAAAATATACATCTATCTTATCAATATTTTTCTTGGAGCAAAATGATTCTGAAATGTCCCTATATTGCTCAAAAAGTATGTCAAATCAAAACTTACTTGTTTAAATGGATTAGTTTCAATGTGAAAATCAATGCCTGGAAGTCCAGCCACGTCAAGCGTGGTTGCTAGTTCCATTTTGGTCATAGTTGTTTTGACTTCACTGCTTATCGCTCCTGTCAGTGTGGTGGCAATTTCAGTTTTCATGTCGGACGAAGTCTCTGTTTTTGTGGGCAGGTTTCCTTTTGAATAGCTGAAAAACTTATCCGGTATCATTGAAGCGGTATCTTGATCAACAGGTTCCACTTTTATTGATAAATCTTCCATTTCTCGTCTTCGTGAAATAGCTCGATACAGGAACTGTGTGAGCAAGAAAGAATAGATGGCAATGAGAGTCATTCAAAATCTTGAAATCTCTTCAATTAAATCTATTGACGATGACAGTTACAATACATGTATGCAGATAAAGCACGTCTTGATCAGAAAGCGTAGTGCTGAAAATTCACCCACTTGTCGATCTCGATACGAGGAAGATATAGAAATAACAAACATGTGAAAAAATATATATTTATATTTATTTTGTACTAAATTTTATTAAATGTGAATGTGAATCGGGCTTAACCAAGTATAAGAACACCAAATGCAGCGTCAAATTGAAGTGATATTAGCTCAGTATAAAGTAAGATCCATCTGATAAATCAAGGAATATGAAATAAAGCAATTAATATCGAGAATGGTTTGGTTAATATTTCCATCTGTAAATGTATGTGCTACATTCGGAAATATTGGTCCAGTACTATTCTTTGACACTTGTAAATCAATTTGAGTGAGTGAGTGAGTGAATAGAATTTAACATCGCTTTCAACAATCGATTTGATGCGGAATTTGCTCTTAAGACTTTTAGGCTTAACTGGGTTAAGCCCGATTGACATTCCATTCATTAAAATGTTTCTTCTCTCAATATCTTCCTCGTATCGAGATTGACAACTGGGTGAATTTTCACCGTTACTCTATATGGTCAAAGCAATGCACAATTTTTTTTTTTATTTTATTGTTTTTTTTTGGGGTTTTTTTTTTTTAATCTCTCTCTGTTTCTTCTTTCAATATCTTCCTCTCATCGAAACTGACAAGTGGGTGAAGTTTCGTGATCATACTCCATGCCATTCAGAAGAAATTGCCAAGAGACTGACAAGGTGTTGAAAAATTCGATTAATCAGATTTTTGGGGAAATCACACTTAATAAACATAGTGTTCACTTGTATTTTTCAATGAACCGATGGAGTTGTGTATACTGTGTAATAAAGGAGTGAATGAAGCATGTCCAGGTCGAATACAAAGCTCAGCCAGGCAACTTGTTGCCCGCACAAGCTGGATACAACTTTGTTTAAGGTCCCCTGAAACAACACAATTTCTGTGACTGAAAACTGCTTGAAAATTTCCCATTGGCATGCACAAACCAAAAAATCTTACCTATTTTTTTTTTTTGGTGAGATATAATAGAGGCAGAGTATCTCCATTCGATTTCATATGTCATGGTATCAAAACGAGAATTTCAGCTAGATGTAATATAAGTGTACAGTTCTCTTGAAATATTAGTTCTCCAATAGTGTGACAGAAAACCACCATTATACATGTACATTAGGCCTACAATTAGTATTCATTCTTGTACAAGTTGCCCACTTCACAAAGATCACAAGGCTAAACCCAACAGTTCCCGAAGTGCTCCCGCCGTCACGGAGACCAATCCATCACACAGACCAATGCATCGCCGCGACTAAGTGCTCTATGGCACAGCGATTGATTGAAATTGTAGTTTAAGGGCCGCTTCCCATTCGGATTTCGCGGCCCATCAACTCAATGTTTTATTTGGATTTCGCGGTACATTTCTTTTTTTTTTCTTTTAATATCTTTTCCAGCGCTAAATATATAAATAAATAAATAAATAAATAAATGAATAAATAATAAATAACAATGATAGATTAGCAGGAGATATAAATAGAAGTAAATGAAAGTCGCTATGTACAAGTTCGTAAGTCTCTTTCGGGTTTTTTGGGTTAAGCTATACTAGTAAATATGAGTTCACTGTAGGTCTAATCGCGTGGATGATTCCTTTGTCTTGGTACCCCTTTGTACGCACAAAGCCGTCCAGAAAAAACTGGAGAACCATGGGCGTCTTCAGGATTTTTCGAATCGACTTCCGTAACGACGCCCTTGGGAACAGGGTCGGTTCTTCCAGAAATCTGTGCCTGTAACTATTGCTTGGAGTGTGTATTGGGGCACAGGACGGCAGGTCTACGTCCTATATTGTGTGAAAGTCAAAGGATGATATGTGTTGAGGCGTCATTTCGGTGTCATATATGGGGTAGCGTGTCTGTGTGGTTTAGGATTCGGTATTCTGGTTGCTCAGTTCGGTGGAGTAGCCTGTCCAGCGTGGTACAGGGTCGAGTATCGTGGTCGTTCTTGTTGTCCGACGATGATGATCTTCATGCATGTTCATCTCCATTTGGTGTTGTTTTATAATATTTGTCGTCATCGGTGTTCTGTTTCATGGCTGGTCTTACTCGTCTGTGGTCTTCAGTGTGCTGTGCCTGTATTACAAAGAATAGAAGAGTTTGTAGTTTCTTGTTTTCTGGTGTTATTTTTTGCCATCGACTGGCACTATCGTGATCTAAGTCACACATGATCAATAGCAATAAATAATTAGGTACTAAATATTATAAATAAAAATATTTTTATAGTTAAAGCCGATTGTGAATGTTTGATATAACCTCCAGTCTACTGCCCCTGCATGAAGACCGGACGGTTAACATTCGTTAACGAGGGTTGGAAATAAGGGAACACAATTTGGTCGGAGCTCGTTATTAGGAGCTTTTAATTTGATCAGTGATTTGTCTATGTTATTGCTATGGCATTTTGAAATAATTAGGTACTAAATATCATAAATAAAAAAAAATTTATAGTTAAAGCCGACTGTGAATGTTTGATATAACCTCCAGTCTACTGCCCCTGCATGAAGACCGGTCGGTTAACATTCGTTAACGAGGGTTGGAAATAAGGGAACACAATTTGGTCGGAGCTCGTTATTAGGAACTTTTGATTTGATCAGTGAATTTGTCTATGTTATTGCTATGGCATTTTGATTGGTTAGTGTCCAAATTTGATCAGTCATTTCTGATCACTGACCCTCATTTCCGCCCCTGTGAAATAGTTTTGACTCTAAGCGTGCTACATTTATTCAAATTTGGTCCTAGGTTTATTGGTGTAACCATATGGTATTAAATGGTAGAGTGATAGTCAGTAGATTTGATGTAAGCTAGTAAGGTGGAGTATACTTTGTTTATAAGAGGTGGTTTAGGATTTAATATAGAAGCCAACGACAGAGGGACATTTAAGTTTTTGAGTTCGTTTTCCAGTGTTCGGCGATAGAGGTCATGTTTTGGGCATTTGAGTATAAAATGTTCTATCGTTTCTTCTTCGTTGTTGCATGAAGTGCATAGTGGTGATGTGTTTTTTATTAGCTTAGATAAGTGAGATTTTAGTCCTGTTTTACCAAGTCTTAATCTTGTGATGATGCGGTCGTCACGTTTGCTGTCTAGCTGGAATCCGCAACTCTGTCTTTTCCCCTTATCTAGAATACTATGTAGCCATCTACCTCGGTTTTCTTCGTTCCATTCTTTTTCCCATTTACTATCTATTCTGGTTCTAATGATGGAATTCAGTTCTTTGGTTCCTAGTCCTATATGCACGTCAGGTGCAGTTTTGGTGAGGCTGTCTTTGGCTGTCCTATCGGCTGCTTCATTTCCTCTAACGTCCACGTGGGCGGGAATCCAAGCTAAAATGGCGTCAATGTCATTGTCTCGTATTTGTGTGCATAAAATTTCTATTTCGTGTATGAGGTCAGGTCTGCTGTCGGATTTGGAGTTCTTTATAGATACCAGTCCGCTTAAGGAATCACTAAGAATAACAGTGGAAACCGGTCGGTTCTGGAGAACCCATTCGAGGGCCTTGATTATGGCGACTAATTCAGTGGTGTATACGGACATATTGTCTGGTAGTTTGAAACCTTCGTGAATGTCAAGTTCTGGTATAACGAATGCAGAACCTGTATTGTGACGTGTTTTTGGAGCCGTCTGTATATATTTTCAAGCGATTTTTCCAATGTGTGTCAATATATTCGAGGGCAGTGACTCTTATATGCTCTGGGTTGTCCTGTTTGGTGATGTAGCTATGTATATTCGTGTCCACGTGTGGTGTGATTAGTTGCCATGGTGGTCTATTGACCTTGTCAGTGTCAGAGATACAAGAGATTGGAATGTCGTGTTCTTCGAATAATCGTTCTATCGTATAACCGAGTGGTGCAGAGTCTTTTTCCCATTTTGATTTTAGGAATTCGTATTCGGTTTTTAGGCCAAAAATTTTGTGGCATGGGTGGTTTTCGCCCTTGGCTATTGTTTTCCCTGCATATTTCATTGACAGTTCTTCTCGTCTTAAATGTAAGGGTTTTTCATTAGTTTCTATTTGTAGACTACATAGAGGAGTTCCTTTGAACGCCCCGGTGGCTATTTTTAAGGCCGAATACTGAATGCTGTCTATTCTTTTCAAATGGGTCTTGCATGCTGATTGATACGCGATTGAACCATAGTCTATTTTGGATCTGATGAGTGTTTGATATAATTTGATTAAGCTACGTTTATTGGCCCCCCAGTTGGTACCCGATACGCACCTCATAAGGTTCAGGTCTTTGTTACACCGAATAATTAATTGGTCAATGTGTTCTTTCCAAGTGAGTTTTCGGTCGAATATCATACCTAGGTATTTGACACTATTCTTAAACTCGATTTTCTGTCCTCCTAGTGATAGCGTGATGTCTGTGTTCTGTTTATTTGAGAATAGCACACCGGTAGTTTTGACAGCTGAGAATTTGAATCCCCATCTGTCGGCCCAATCGCTGACTGTATTCAGTACCTTTTGCATTATACTTGTTAATTTTTTTATCGAGCCAGCAGATTTCCACATGGCAGCATCGTCAGCAAAGAGTGATTGTTCAATTTCAGGATGTTTTGTGTCAATTTCGTTGGCCAGGCCATTAATCAGGATGTTAAAAAGAGTGGGGCTTATGACGCTGCCCTGTGGGGTGCCGTTATCTAGCTGGTGGTCCATGGAAATGGTGTTACCAATACGGACTTTGAAGTTTCGGTCATGAAGAAAATTTTGTATCCAGTGTTGTATTCTTCCCTTAATTCCCAGGTTGTTTAATTGGGTGATAATCCCGTCCTGCCATACAAGGTCAAACGCCTTTTCAATATCCAAGAAAATTCCTAATGTATATTGGTTTTTGGCATTACCCTTTTTGATGGAGTGTTGGAGTCTGGCTATGTGGTCTAAAGTACTTCTCTTTTTTCGAAAACCGCTTTGTGTTTTGTTTAACAGGTTGTTGCTTTCCAGGTGATATTCAAGTCTGTTTTTGACCATCGTTTCCATAATTTTGCATAAATTTGACGTGAGTGAGATCGGCCTATATGACTTACTGTCTGATGGGTCTTTACCAGGTTTTGGTATTGGGATAACAATAGATGATTTCCATTTGGTCGGGAGTTGTTTAGTCTTCCAGCTCACATTAATTAGTTTTAGAATTAGTTCCTGAGTGTTGTTTGGTAGGTGTTTTAGGATTGTATACCCTAGTTTGTCTTCGCCGGGTGAACTTTCTTTTTTAGAGTGTAAAGCTTTTCTGTATTCATTGATAGTAAAGTCTCCGTTAAGGTAGTTTTCTATATAATCATTTGTGTCATTTTCCAGGATCGTTTCTTGTTTGATTTTTCTGAATTCTGGTTTAAGGTTGCTATTGCTACTGTTTGATGCGAATGATTCAGCAAGATATTCTGCCTTTTCGAGATTAGTTCTCTTTGTTTTGTTTAGTACGGGTATTGTGTTAGCTGCTTTCCCTTGAATGCTTTTTATTTTATTCCATACTTTCTTTGAGTTAGTTTTCGTATCTATAGTGTTGCAGAAATCTTCCCAGCATCTTGATTTGGCTTCTTTGACGCTTTTTTTCTGCTATTGTTTTCAGTTCCTTATATATTTCATGATCACTCTGGAGCCGGCTTTTTTTGAATTTTCTGAGTGCTTTTTTCTTTGCTGCGATGTTCTTTCCACACTCTTGGTTCCACCAAGGCACTGGATTTTTGTTGGGTCGCTTATTCGTAACTGGAATATGTTTTTGTGCTATGTTTAGAAGTTTGCTGGTTATATTTTCATTGAAAGTCTCTATATCATTACTAACTATATCGTCATGTATTAGACTTTGGCAATCGTTTTGGAAGCTTTTCCAGTCTGCCTTGGAGTATTGGAAGCGTGGGAAAGGGTCTGTCTGTTCAAAATCTGGTTTCATGCTAAATTTAGTCAGGATTGGAAAATGGTCGCTGTCTAGTGTATCTGGTAGGACTGCCCATTCTGATTTAACTGCTAGTTCGGGAGAGACTATTGTTAGGTCAATTGCAGTGAGTTTACCGGTTCGCATATCTATTCTAGTCCCTTCTCCTGAATTCAGGAATACTAGGTTATTATCATCTAACCATTTTTCTACTGATTTACCCCTATCATCTGACGTGGTGCAGGTTTCGTCCCAGATTGGATTATGGCTATTGTAATCGCCGCAGATTATAATTGGTGAGTCATATTTTTGGGTGATTTTGTTAAGTGCTTTTTGTGATATTGTTTTTAGAGCGCCAGGGGAGTACAGGTTCACTATATTTATAGGTATATTATTTTGAACACCCGTATAGCTTGCCATTCGAGGTCTTCATTTTCTGGGCTCTTGTCTAATTCTAGCTGTATGAGTTCTTCCTTAACTAGTGTGAGGTTGCCTCCCTTTGGGCCGTTTAGTCTGTCTTGTCTATATGGCGTATATCCTTTTATTACAAATTTATTTTTTCCTGGTTTAAGAAATGTTTCTTGTATACATATGATGTCAGGGTTTATTTCATTCACTAAGATTTTAAGATTGTCTCCGTGCTTTGCAATGCCATTCGCATTCCATTGTAGTACGGTGAGTTGTTTATTGAAAGTTGGGTTGTTATGTGTTGCGCGGTGGGTCTAACCTATTGTCCCTGGTGTTGTCATATAGAGGTGTTGAGGGCGTTATTGTGTTTCCTGGGGGTTGATGTTTTTCTTTTGTATTTTGGATTGAATCCCCATGCTATTATTTCTTTGGGGTTAAATTCCCAATTCAAGAAGTCTTGAGCAATGCGGGCTATTATGTCAGTTCTGTTTGTTTTTGGGTTGGCATTGTGGACCGAGTTAATAACAATGTTAATGAAGCCTAGGAATTCGATTTTACTCAAGTTAATTGTTTCGGGTTTGTCCTCGGTTTCTGACTCCATTGTTTGTTCTGTCACTGGTGCCTTATTGTTAATTACTACTTCGTTCACAGGTTTTCGCAGGTTTATTGTTTCTCTGAGTTTTTGATTCACTTTTGCTTCTCTGACTGCTTCTGCGTAAGAGATGCCTTTGTCGGCTCTAATGTACTGTACTGCTTTAGCATTTTTGTAGTGAATACACCCTTTCCAAGCTGAGCTATGGTTCTGCTTGCAGTTTGCGCATTTTTTATGGGTTTCTGTGCAGTGCTCGTAGCTATGGGGCCCTGAACATTTGGGACATACAGCACTGGCTTTGCAGTTTTTGGCTGTGTGAGAAGAAATCTTCTGGCAATTAAAACATCTTTTTGGGGTTTCGTAGAAGGGCTTGACTGTGACGTTACGGGTCCATAGACAGACAGTATCTGGGAGTTTACTTCCACTGAATACTAACATTATGCTAGTTGTATCGGTTTTGTCCTTTTGCAGTCTTTTAGCGAATACTACATTTTGCTTCGAGAGAGTAGTTCTAATATAGTCTAGCCCAACACTTAGATCAATTCCATAAATTACGCCTTTGCATTGCTCTCTTTTTTGTTGATACTGTTTTACCGAGACGGGTTTTCCAGCTAGGAGGTCTAACCTAAGGAGTTTTTCATACTGTGTTTTAGAATGGCAGTGGATTTTGAGGTCTCCTCCGGGTAATTCATAGATTGTTTTTACGTCTCCGGCTTGTTGTTGTATGTCTTTCGCAACTTTGGCTTTAGGTAAGCTCGTGGCTTTTATTTGAGTAAGGCTGTGTATGACAGCCACAAAATTGAAAAGGCTAGGCCTTTCGGGGAGGGCTCGATGTTTTTTGGTGGGTGGGGATTTTTCAGTGTTGATTTCTGATAGCTTCCTTTTAGGTGTTTTTACGGTGGATTGGGAGGCTTCCATTGTTAGATTTGGTTTTGTTTAGATCAGGACTAGTTGCTATTTGGTAAGGAGTGACTTTAGTGATAGGAAATATCAGTCTATGTGGAAAAATTCAATTCAAAACTTAGCTCTGGCTGGCTGGTTTCTCTCGCTCTTGTTGTAGTTTGGTAATCCTGTAACACCGGGGAACCGCAGTGGAACACAAAGGCTTGGAAGTCTAGGCTGGCTTGGCAGATCAAAAACACGTCCGTTCACTCTAAGCGCTGAGTAGACAATCCCTGGCACAGCGAGGAGCAGCGATTATCCTATCTACCCAGCCATTGTCTTAGCAGGGGACAGCCAGGACCCGATCCCTCCATTCATCCCACTGCACCCTAAAGTGTATTTCATAAAATTATAGTATTTTATATTAAAAAAAAATTTAACAGCATGTAGCTAAAACTGGACCCTCCATGATGTTCAGCATTGTAAAATTTCGTAATTACTTCGATATTAGACTTTGATTTATAATTGATAAATTTTAGCTTTATATAAGATATAAGGGGCAAGATATAACATGGAAAAATGCTAAAATATGGCGCCCAGTTACTGGTTTAGATCTATGAAATATACTGATATAGGCGTAATTAAAAATATAAAAACTTGTCTTCCAAATTGTTGAATTAAATTATTTGAGATATAACTGGTTTATATAAATAGTAAATTATAATAGTTTAGATATAAATAAAATTATGTAAAATACAGTTGGTCCATATAAACAATAACTAGTTTAGATATAAATAAAATTAATGGAGAATGTCTAATCAAAAATAATAAGAAAATTTATTCCTTATCTATTGAATGTAATTATTTAAAATATAACTGGTTTAGATGAGAAAAAAGTACCAATTAAAAATATTAAGAAAAAGTACCAAAATTAAATTATTTAGTATATAAAAATTCAAACCAACCTGGATAACCAAGGTAAAAACACACTCAGCCATTTCTCAGGTGACAGGGGAACAGTTCGTTCAAGAGGTAAGGATATCCACCGACCATGAATTAGACAACGGTACCCCTCAGGGAAGCGTCATAAGCCCCACCCTTTTTAACATCCTCATCAATGGCCTAGCCAATGAAATTGACACCAAACACCCAGAAGTAGAACAGTCTCTATTTGCTGACGATTCTGCCCTCTGGAAAACCGCACGTTCCATAAAAAATTGACAGGTATAATGCAAAATACACTAGATACAATTAGCGGCTGGGCGGATAAATGGGGCTTCAAATTTTCCGCCCTAAAAACAACGGGCATTATATTTTCAAACAATAAACACATTGACGTTAATCTAACACTAGGAGGTCAGAAAATTGAATTCAGAAATAGTGTTAAATACCTAGGTATGATCTTTGACAGAAAACTCACGTGGAAAGACCACATCGACCAACTAGTCCTCCGGTGCAAGAAAGACCTGAACCTCATGAGGTGTGTGTCTGGGACAAACTGGGGAGCGAGTAAATATAGTCTGATAAAATTATACCAAACCTTAATCAGGTCAAAAATAGATTACGGGTCCATCGCATACCAATCAGCATGTAAAACACAACTAAAAAGAATAGACAGCATCCAATATTCTGCTCTAAAAATAGCTACTGGAGCCTTCAAGGGAACCGCCTTATGTAGTCTTCAAATAGAAACCAATGAGAAACCTCTTCGTTTAAGACGAGAGGAACTGTCCCTGAAATATGCAGGAAAAACTAGAGCGAAGGGCGATAATCACCCATGCCACAAAATGTTTGAAGATAACAGTGAATATGAATATTTAAAGAAAAACTGGGAAAAAGACTCCGCCCCCCTCGGCTATACCGTAAATAACCTATTCCAAGAGCACGAAATTCCCATCGCACACATCTGCGACACAGACAAAATCATTACACCACCCTGGGAATTAGAGTCGCCCCACGTGGACACAAGTATTCACGACTACCTCACAAAGAAGGACAACCCAGACTTTATAAGAGCCACCGCCCTTGAATATATCAACCAAAACTGGAAAAATTACTTAAAAATCTATACAGACGGATCGAAAAACACAAGTAATAACACAGGATCAGCTTTTGTTATACCTGAGCTCATGGTTTCAAACTACCAGACAATATGTCTGTATACACTAGTGAACTGATTGCTATAATTAAGGCTCTCGAATGGATCATCGAGCACAAACCAATCTGTGCGGTGATACTCAGTGACTCCCTTAGTGGACTCACATCAATCAAAAATTCTATATCTGACAGTAGACCTGATCTCATACACAAAATAGAATGTATATGTACACAAATACACAACGAGGGTATAGACGCCATCTTAGCATGGGTCCCCGCGCATGTCAACATCAGAGGTAATGAAGCAGCCGACAAAACTGCCAAAGACAGTCTTGCTAAAACTACACACGATGTGCCAATAGGATTAGGATATAAAGAACTCAACACTATCATTAGACGCAAAATAGATAGCAAGTGGCAAAAGGAATGGAACGAAGAAGAACGTGGACGGTGGTTACATAAGATCCTTGATGGAGATAAAAGACAAGCCCAGGGACTCCAGTTAGACAATAAACGAGATGACCGCATAATCACCAGATTAAGACAGGCAAAACCGGACTTAAATCACATCTGTCCATGCTTCTGAAAAACACCTCACCACTCTGTACCGCATGCAACAATGTAGAAGAAACAATAGAACACGTGCTACTTGAATGCCCAATCCACAACCAACAACGTGTGGCACTTAGAAACGAATTAAAAAATTCAACACTCCCTTAACATTACCAGCGTTATTAAACCCTAAGCCCCCCATTAGAAATCAGGTATTCAAGTCCTTGATAAATTTTATCAAAACTACTGGTTATTACTCCAGTATATAATACTACCGCCGTACATGCGCAGTCAGCATTTTTTTTTTTTTTTTTCCACATAATCAACTACTAGTACACCAAGTACTATGACACGATTTGATAGAGGCCAAATCATTCTTCTGACTTAAACAAATGGTATGGTTGCATCGGAGATACCTTGATATTGAGGGCCGTGTGCACCATAGCCAAACAAAACATTATGGCCATAATAAACTATCTATACATAACATCCGGCCAAAATGTCACAGACACATTTAGAAATAAAATAGGCATGGCAACAACGGAGTTACCTTGATATTGAGGGCCGTCTGTTCCACTGTCCTACAAAACAAACGATGGCCAAATCTAATTGAATTCATGACAACATTAGCACGGCCAAATCGCATATAGCGAGCGGTAATCGCATATAGCGAGCGGTATTCGGCATAAAATATAGGAAATGGTGATGGCGGAGTTACCTTGATATTGAGGGCCGTCTATCTCATTGTCCTACAAATTCCCTATGGCCATCAAACGATAATGCATACAGAAATAATACAGTGCCGTTTATTTGTGTATTCACCTAGTACTGAATCTATCGAAATGTTTAGTTATTTATTCATTTGTTTATCTATTTGCTGTCTTAATTATATATTGCTATTCATATTATGTGACTGACATTCGGGGCGTGCCTGTTGTTGGGAGGAAGATATATCAAATTATTGCATCGAAAAACAATAGAAAACAAGAATGGCTACAAGCCGTCTATTTCATATGATACAGGCACACCGAAGACCACAGACGAGTTGGACAAGACCTGAAACAGAAGACGGATGACGATTACAAGAATACCTACAGCGCCTAGAGTGACAACGCCGCATAGCAAGAACACCCAGAATCAGAATACTTGACCCTAGACCACACCGGACACGCTACCACTTAGATGTTACCGAACTGACACCTCAACACAGAATATGATCCTTTGACTTTCACGTAATATAGGACGTAGACCTGCCGTTCTGTACCCCACTATACACTCCAAGCAATTGTTACAGGCACAGATTTCTGGAAGGACCCACCCTGTTCCCAAGGGCGTCGTTAGGGAAGTCGTCTCGAAGAATCCTGAAAACGCCCTGGTTCTCCCAGTTTTTTCTGGACGGCTTTGTGCGTACTATGGGGTACCGAGACAAAGGAATCATCCACGCGATTATAACAAATATTTTCCAGTATAAAAACCAATAACAGACTTAACGACTTTTACATAGCGACTCTTCTCTACTAGTATTTATATTTCCTCATTGTTATTGTTATTCATTATTTAATTATTTATTTTAATATCTAGTGCTGCAAATTAACAAAGAAATGTACCGTGAAATTTAAATAAAACATTGAGTTGATGAGCCGCAAAATCCGTATGGGAAGCGGCCCTTAAACTACAATTTCAATCAATCAGGTTCGTCACTTCGGTCATTGTTCTCGGAGTCATCGCGGCACAGCTTGCTGCGAGTACCGCAATTAACGTAACCAAGAAGCTTCAGAGATCTTGAATTACCAACAGGTAATTGGATTTAACATATGGAAATAATAAAAGATATACGGATTGCATATGCATGCATGAATTAACCCGGGATCTGAAATCGGGGTGATCTCAACCCCAGGATATAAAATCGGGGTAAAGGATCGTTGTATATAACATTGGTATTCATTTACTAGTCATGTGGCTAAACTGTTTATCTCTGTAAATGTAATGATGAATCGACCCACTGTAAATATCCAGACACGGAAAATATGGATAATGTTATTCAGTCCGGGATACCAGTGCCATTACAAACCAGTGTAAATTTATAGATCTAGAGATCAGTGATATTTGGAGATGACCCCCAACTATTAATCTGGAAACTCAAGAAACTGGAGTATCAATACCACCCGTGGATGTAAAGTCCGGGTATACTGCTTGGGAAAAGAATAGTCTCACGCAGTACTTGATTTACGTCAAGGTTTGAAGGTATACTGATTGCCCCAGTGTACGTCGTGAAGAATACGAGGTCCGGTTCAATAAAACGTAATATTACACAGGTTACACGCATAGAATACAACCAGGGGTCCAAGAAGCGTAATATCACGGTCTCAGGGAATGTTTATTCTTATTCTTGAGAGGGGGTCGTTCCCTATACTTACTTATTAGAGAGTCCAGTATTGTACTGTCCCACATAGGAAAATAACATACAGTTGGGAGCTCAGAGGGAGTTGTTCGCACCCAACGACCGCCCCCTAACAACGCCCTAGTATATAAATACAGCGCTCTCACCCGGAGCACAGGCCTTCAAATAAGAGTTTTTGGGAGGGTGTGGGCGGTGGTATTACGGTGAAGTGTCGAAATATGGGGTCTCTATATATAACCCCATATATAAAAATAAACCAAGGTGTGAAACGCACTTTGGGTGAATCGAGAAATAAACGGTTCATCTCCAAACAAAATACCTCAGTGTATTCTATAAATGTGACTCAATATATATTCCCGTCGTCAAATTAGTAAATTTGTGCAATTTTTTACCTTTACCGGGCGATTCAAAATCCAACGTAACTGTCCATCCATTCCGGCACACCAAGATTATGGCGGGGTTCGTTCTCAATTCTGATTGGTCAGTCGCGACAAGCCTCCGGCAAAGAGGTCACCCACTGATCAGCTGACCAATCAGAATTGAGAACAAAGCCCGCCATAATCTTGGTGTGGATGGACAGTTATGTTGGATTTTGAATCGCCCGGCAACGGTACACAAATTTACTAATTTCGCGACGGGAATATATATAAAGTGACAACTGTGGAATATGCTGATGTATTTTGTTTGGAGGTAAACCGTTTATTTCTCGTTTCACCCAAAGTGCGTTCCGGACCTTGGTGTATTTTTATATAAAGCATGAGGTTATATATAGAGACCCCATCTTTCGACACTTCACCGTAATACCACCACCCACACCCGCCCAAAACTTTGTTTTGATGGCCTGTGCCCGGAGCTAACAGTCGGCGTAATTTGGCAGGATTGACATCTGTTGTTACCTTGAGAGGGGAAATGCCAGGAGGAGTTGTTTCCCCTGATGTGTCGATAAATAGACAGGAAGCGGTACTCAGGTAATAATCTCTGGGTATGTTTCGTAAATTCTACCTCAGCCGTATAGAGGAAATTAGTAGAATATAAACAACAAACACATATAGTCATGAGAGCCTTCTACCTTTAATATTTGATGATTTATTAAAGGAAGTAAACTATTAATATCATTTGGGACTCAAGGCAATTCTAGAAGTATTAATATAATACTCTGTAAACATATTGAAAAAAAACGTTGTTATTGTTTGACATTTCAATATTGCATTTTTCTTTATTCCTTATTGGGCTTTACTAAAACACTATAATGTGATAAAATATGTGATAAAATAAGTGAGATTACTCTTTGAAGGATAGCGTTAACCTTCGTTTAGCAGAAGTCGATATATTCGCAAAATCGACATTTATAAGCAAATGAGTATTCATATGAATTGATAATGAATAATGAAATAGTATTTCCCACAAAACTTTCGTCAACAGCTCAAATTTCAGATATTTGATGGGCGACTCATACTTTGGACTTCAGGTTTTCTCCTATCTTTTAAGGGGCAATTTTTGCACTTACAGCGATGAAAGAAAATCGACATTGTGGAGGACCAATTTTCTATGGCTACTTTCAATCATCAGGTAAATATATTAATAAAGAAATCGAATGTTCTCCGTGTTAATTTTTTTCTAAGATTTTATAACGAGTGTACATTTTTGACTGAACACTACAAGCTCATTGAAATCTATGTTATTCCTGTCATTCTCTCATTCATACGAAAAATGATTGATTTACAAAACAACACTTTAAAGATGCCAGATTTTTTTGAATATGCTCTAATATAATTAACACGATATATTAACCTGTTAAGGTGGCAAAAAAGATGCCGGATTCTGAAAAGAAATCATATGACCCCACCGACTAACAGTCTGTCTAAAAACACCACAAGGATAAGAAAAGATCCCTGTAACGATTCGTATCCCAGTCGCACTTTTATTGATTCTGCTCATGTGGACATCTTGAGTGATATGCCGGTGGGAAAGCTAAGAATGTCCTGGTCAAGTATGTCCCTTCTCCGGACACTTATCTTTAGGATGGAGAAAAATGTCATAGCTGGGCTAGAAGATATGAGCCGAACACTCTTAGCCACCGGACATTGTTATCCTCCACACCGGCATGAGCGGTTTAGATAAAATATATCAGAGGAAAATGTTGTAATAGCTCTATCAAGTTATCTGATGGAAAGTGATGAACAGTGTGGGCGATAGATAGAATAAACGGCTCAAACGACGGGAAATTTCAGTAAAATGTAACTTCTTATTCAGAACACATGTCTTTCAGGTCCGATGCCGACCAAATGCTTCAAGCTCCTCTATATTGACCACAGGCACTACTATAATCACATTGCAAAGAGGGTAAGCCTCATTCAGGGACGAAACGTCCACCAACAAAATCTCGCCATATGCAGATTAGAATTGAACACAACATTTAATGGTGGTGGGACAAAATGCCAGCGTTCGTTTGATTGTGACGCATTGTTAGGCCATCATTGAATATGCTAAAACTTTCTAGATCTAAAGGCGACAAACTTATTAAGAAATAAGCCGTATAATTCGCGAGTTATCTCTCCAATTTGCTCCACTTTCATTTGCCGATATATATGTAGCTAAGGCTGGGTATCAAACGTGGAGCCAAAAGTGAGTCCGGGCGCACAGACTCGCATATATGGTTTTCATTTACCAGGCGATTGTTCTCTGAATAGCACAAATTATATAAAACGATGATAAGGAATAAATATAGTCAATAATAAAATAATAGTGTAATAATATTTATTATCATAAATTTCACATTTATAAATCAATAAACGAATTGAATTGACTTCTAAACACGGTTTGGTACATTAAAAAGAGTACTGTAAGCTGGTATAAATCTGAACTCAGTTGACAAAGTAAGACAGACAACCAGTATTGATGAACACGGAACAAGCAAGTGCATATAACCACGTTTAGAAACAAATCCAAATTCTTCTTCCAGTGCACGACATAGAGTAGCCAAAATCTGTGAAAAATATTTCACTAACTTAATATACATGCCATAATGACCAATTGTAATTTTAAGCCTTTGGATTGTGACATCAGGGAAAATACTGTTTTGTTCTTGCTTGAAAACGAACATATACGCCTCTTTTGTGCGATTGCAAAATAAGTTTAGTCTTGAAATTGCAAAATCTCGCAGCATAATTTCCAAATTGCACAAATTGTGAAATCGCTCAAAACACTTATGCTTAGATTTTGTCCCCCGAAAAATAATATTCTGTAAAATGTCGTGTGGTGATAAGAGTTGCTTCTCTTTGAAAATGCATTTCTGCATCTCACCCTCCTGCTATGCCAAAGAGAGAGATTATTTGGAACTGACTGTTGAAATTACTTTAGATGTTATGTTTATTAATAGGATAACATGACTGATAACTGTTGTCGCCTGCACTACGTCAGTATTGGTATGTTTTAGTTTGAGTCTGATAGATAGATACATAGATAGATAGAATCTTTATTTATCGAGAGTTGGAAATTGATTGCAGAATTAGTTTAAATTTAGCGTCTCTGCATTCAAACATTGTATACAATATTAGTAAACCTGGTTATACTACCAGCTTAAACATATACATGCGCGACAAGGCCATAAATATTGACGAAAGCATGTCATAAGAATGTATTTATATAAACATAACGTTATAATCGTCACAGGATGGATTCAATGATCGAAGTAGGACTTCAGATATGATCTTTTGGACGAACGGACATCAAAGCAAAAACAAATATTTAATTGGCGTACTTGAACTATTCCACTAAACACTTGCAGAGTTAAACTATATATTTTACAGTGGCACAATAACATAACATTTAATAAAACCTAAGATTAAAATGTATAACAAACA
>JAVTVY010013375.1:0-55898 GCA_036873755.1 Hanleya hanleyi
AAAAGGATATTTTGAAGATTACGCATGCGCAGAATGCTGATAGTTCACCCCACGCCCAGTCTATCAGATGCGCCTTCACGTCACCTTCAATTTGATACCTCACTCGACCCCATTGGACCATTAGGGACGCCTCTAACCTCAAAAAGGCTATTTTGATGTTTTGATATTTTTCATATTATCTTCGCGCATGCGCAGAATTACCCTAATTCAAGCCCACACCCAGTCTATCAGATGCTCCTTCACGTCACCTTCAATTTAATACCTCACTCGACCCGATTGGTGCAATAGGGACGTCTCTAACCTCAAAAAGGCTATTTTTGATCTCTTGATCTTTTTGATCTCAATCTTCAATCTTCAAAATACCCTTTTTTTGGGTTAGAGGCGCCCCTAGTGGTCCAATGCGGTCGAGTGAGGTATCAATCTGAAGCATTTCACGTCCGCTTCAATTTGATACCTCACTCGACCCACTACCTCCAAAATAAAAATAATCCTCGTACACCAGGTTTTGCTATCGTTCTTCAAAATAGCCTTTTTGGTGTTAGGGGCGCCCCTAGTGGTCCAATGGGGTCGAGTGAGGTATCAATGTGAAGCATTTCACGTCAGCTTCAATATGATACCTCACTCGACCCTCTACCTCAAAATAAAATTTTTGTTTACAGTTCAAAACAACTTTCCCATCCGAAGGACGGGTTTTACTTCACATTTTTTTGTTTTGTTTTGAAATTTTTTTTTTGAAATGTACAAACTTTTACGTGAAGACAATATTCTTTATATATGTGTACTTCCTATTTCCCGCAGGAATTTATGGAATATCAATTCTTTCCGCAATGAACTTACAATTTTACTGGCAATGAAATTCTCCGTGTCAATTTGAGGTGGATATGAAAACGTACTGACTCACACGTGCAATGGCAACAATTCGCTACAGTGTAATGAAATGTGTTCATTTTTTAGGCGCCCGTGGTTTTATTAATATGCACACACATATGCTTTTCTAATAGTTCATTGGCTGAACCGCGAGGCGGGGGGAAAAATATTAAACTAATTTCGTCTCGCGCGGAGTGTGTACGGTGAATGCAAGCCAAACAGCTCAGCATGTTATTTTGACTCGATTCATACGCTCGACTCTTCAAAATGGACTTGAAGAAGACGTTATGCGGGAACTGAAATCAATTTCTTGAAACTTTTGCTCACCGTGTGCGCTGAAACAACAACAACAGAGCTGACAGACAATTGAGGCCGTTAGCTCAGCTGATATCTCTCGTGTGCGCCGGTTTATATACCGAAGGAGATATGTGAATTTCGATTAGCATACAAATGCATGGTGTGTTATATCCCACCTAGGAAAAAAACAGTCACAGATATGCATTATACATCCGGGAGTATGGGAGATATGGTATACATCTGGACTAAACTTCTTTTATCAGGTAAGCTAGTACTATACTTGCGTTGAATCGCAACATAGTGACCAAACCATAACAGTTGACAGCTGTAAAAATGGATACCGTGGCATAAATTAGTTGTGTGTCCCAACTAATCTATTGAGAACGTTTTGTTTGATTTTTTGAGAAATATATATTGTTGTGTTCTGAAACTTATGTCACTGGTAAAATGCAATTACTATAGTATTCATTCAAAATATTAGCAAACAACATTCTGTAGAACTATCTGTTTGAAACATTTTCTGTTTTGGGTGTCATTCTCTGGGTTAAATATTGGCGTCAGCCATTGTTGTTTTGGATCAGTTCAATACTCGTAGGTTTGATAGGCATTCTTTTCCATTCATGGAATTTTTACAGTTCCACAGTGTCACAAAACAACAATAATGCCATGATGTCACAATAAGACGTTACAAAGACAATTTCTGCTGTATACAATGGTATAAGGCACCTGTATACAATGGTATAAGGCACCTGTATACCATGGTATAAGGCACATGTATACAATGGTATAAGGCACCTGTATACAATGGTATAAGGCACCTGTATACAATGGTATAAGGCACCGGTATACAATGGTATAAGGCACCTGTATACAATGGTATAAGGCACCTGTATACAATGGTATAAGGCACCTGTATACAATGGTCAGATGTACCTGTATACAATGGTATAAGGCACCTGTATACAATGGTATAAGGCACCTGTATACAATGGTATAAGGCACCTGTATACAATGGTCAGATGTACCTGTATACAATGGTATAAGGCATCTGTATACAATGGTCAGATGTACCTGTATACAATGGTATAAGGCACCTGTATACAATGGTATAAGGCACCTGTATACAATGGTCAGATGTACCTGTATACAATGGTATAAGGCACCTGTATACAATGGTATAAGGCACCTGTATACAATGGTCAGATGTACCATCCTCCCACATTTGTACCCACCTCCCACATTTGTACCCACCTCCCACATTTGTAAAAATCAACTCCTTTTATACATTTTTAGTGGGTACAAATGTGGGAGGTGGGTACAACCCACCTCCCACATTTATGTGGGAGGTGGGTACAAATGTGGGAGGTGGGTACAAATGTGGGAGGTGGGTACAAATGTGGGAGGTGGGTACAACCCACCTCCCACAAATGTGGGAGGTGGGTACAAATGTGGGAGGTGGGTACAACCCACCTCCCACACATCACGCATGCGCACACATCCAATACCGCCCCAATACCGCCCCATTTTTTACACTTATGACGTCACACGCATGCGCAGTGAGAAGCTATTGCGCCAATTCGGGTATTGTATACTACTCACACAATCTTCTGGCTGAGTGCACTGGAACACCTCCTTCTACCCCTTCACAACACACACAATCTTCTGGCTGAGTGCACTGGAACACCTCCTTCTACCCCTTCACAACACACACAATCTTCTGGCTGAGTGCACTGGAACACCTCCTTCTACCCCTTCACAACACACACAATCTTCTAGCTGAGTGCACTGGAACACCTCCTTCTACCCCTTCACAACACACACAATCTTCTGGCTGAGTGCACTGGAACACCTCCTTCTACCCCTTCACAACACACACAATCTTCTGAAACAACTGATATCATCTCGAGTGCACCGAACCATTTTGAAGAGGCGTTCATCAGACTTGAAACACGTATGAGTGAATTTATCCTCGTTTTTACCTCAGTGGCTGAAGAATTCAGGAACCACAAGGTTCAAGCTGCCAATACATTTGAAGGGACAATCGCGAACAATAATGACAAACTATCAACCCAGGCCGACAAAGTGACCAGTCTATCAGAAGTAATCAGCACAGCTGATCGCAGTATACAATCTAACCTACAAAAGCACAAAGCAACAAATCAAGACCTGAAGAGCAGTGTTACAACTCCGGAAGCACAATGTAAATCTCTCGACTCTATCTGCAGATCACAATCTGGGATCATTGCCTTGCTCATCGCACAAGTAGAATCCATGGTACACAATTCCAGTCCAACAGGAACCCATACAGTACTAAGGGAAAACACTAGTCTGGCCCAGGTCGACTTGGCGACAATACATGGATCTCACAACCGCTTCAATGCATGAGCTGATGAACTGGAAACTTCAACATTACCTTCAAATCATAGTGGCAGTCACTCTGCTACTCAACCCTACAGTGAAATCAATACAGAGTTCCGTAACATTGTAGATCAATCTCAATTTAGGCAAGCTTCACCCGGCACAAATTTGTCTATGAAGCCACAACAAATACGAGTTGTCATAGACGGCAAGTCGGACACACACAACAGATCTCCAACAACATAAGTTCAATATCTTACCCAGGCAATACCACTGTACTGATACTCGGCGACTCGCTCACACGTCTACTGGGCCATAAACGTCTCTCGCGTGATAATGAAGTCCGTTCGGTCCTGTCTCTTCCTGGGGCGTCATTCACCACCCTTGACAACCACATTTCCAAAGCCAGGGTCGATCATAACACCAATAATGTCATTCTCCATGTAGGTATTAATTCGTACAATATCTGCTCATCTGGCGTAGGGAAAATTGTGCGCACGGCCAGAGCAAAATTTTCGAAAGCCACAGTTACAGTATTGCTGATTATGCCTCCTCGAGTCAGAGGGAAGCTAATGACTCAGTGGTTAAGGCTAATAGTCTGATCAGGCTAGTGTGTCAGAGTGAAAACACACAGGTCCGTGACAGCAGTGTGGGCTACCTGAAATCCAATGGTGACCCAAATGCCCACCTCTACCATGACATGGTTCATGTAAACAGGCATCGGTGTATTTGCCAAATTCATTCTCCAAACACTGTACAGAAATTACACGCCCTATGGCAACCGAGAACATAATCGTGAGAATTACCAACGCTACCCAAGTCCAACTTCTCCTACGACCAACAACAACACCGTCTGCACACTCTCCCAGCAAATGCAGTCACCACCCTTCAGTAGCAGGCCATCATACAGCCAGTCAGTGAGTTCCCACTCTCCAGAAGCTACTAATCTACAACTAAGTGAATGGCCCACCTTGATTCCTCCAACTGGTTCACAATATCTTGAAGGTCGACCCAGTGAGTGGCCCGCTTCGTACCTTGTAACTGGTTCACAACATCCTGATGTTCGTGCAGCTTACAAACATGATAATCCTCAAACTAGAACGACAACATCCAACTCAAGAACAGCTTCCAGCTCCCCGAGGGACACTCGTCATATTGTCCAACAAATAGTTCAGTGCCTCTCTGCCATGCTCTAATAATTTCTCTCATTTGTCGAGGATAGTTTTAGGACATGCTGACCTCCAACTACTCCCTTCTACATGAACAAGAATATTTCACATGTACGATATAAGGTATGCATGATCAAGAGTAGATAATCCTGAATTGATGAACTTATTCCAATCATTATTCATTAGATTTGTTGAGTATAGGATTAACAGAATATTTTTAAAAGCTGTACAACGGTGCGAATCACCTGTTCATTATATCTAATATTAATGAGTTGTAATGAATATAGTAACAATAGTAAATAATCCTATATTTCAGAATAATGCGTTTATTAACTTATAGCCATACACTGAGTACTTGATTGACTGATGTACCCATATTCTAGTACAGCTGTGGATCACTAGTCATACATGTACCTATACTCTTATCAAATGAATGTAATGAACTGTAAATTACTGGTTGATTCAATTCTAATTGTTATATGATAATAACTAGGGTAGTAGGATAGCCTACGACAGGCCTTTTTAGTTACATACATATTAGAATGGAGTGGTTTAGTTGTTTCTTCTGGAATGTACAGGGCCTTGATGAAGATAAGTGCTCTGACCACGATTTTGATGATGCTGTTAGAAAATTTAGTTTTATTGGTCTCACAGAAACGTGGCAGCATTCTAATTGTAATATTGACATTCCTGGTTATAAATTTAAGAATTCTAATACACCTGGCATTTCTGACCGGAGACAAAGGGGTGGTATTGATATTTTGTATAAAAGTTCATGTTCATGTTCATGTTTCTGATCTTATGATATGGGTGAGAATCGAATCAAACTGTATTAACACTGAGCACGATTTGTATGTAAGTATTGTTTATTTCCGACGTGACAACTCTCCATACTGGAAACATAACATTGGTCCTGATCCTTTTGAGGAGCTGGACGCTATAGTATGTAAAATATGGCACTAAGCGCCACATTATGCTGGGGGACGACTTTAACTCTAGAACCGGAGCTCGGAGCTAGTTAATTTCTTCACAAGGTTCCCAACACCTCCCAGACCTACCCGAGGACACCTATAACTATGTACATACAATTCGTAAATCGCAAGTTCCAATTTCATATACATTATAAAACTTATCGAATTCCTTACTAACAACAAACTAATACTATTAAATGACAAAACAGTCGGTGATGAACTGGGAAAGTTCACATGTCACACTGGGCAGGGAAGAAGCACAATGACTACGTGATAGTCTCGGAACTGTTCCTCTCTTACATACAATACTTCCATGTATGCCCTTTGTTGTATCTGTCCGACCATTGCCAACTATTTTGTCTATCAAAGCATAAACTAATGCCTATTAACAAGCTTACATCCACAACTAACTTTAAATTTAACTCAAACGAAATTCGAAGCGATGAGATAAAACATCTACTTGACAACTTTATCATGTTACCTTAGACTCTTACAGATGTTGTGGCTAAGCAGTGCTCACACGATTTTACTTATATAATTCAATTGCTTAATGCCAAGGCAACAGGTCAAAATTAACAAAGCAACTAAAAAGAACAAATGGTACAACGGCAGATGCAAGTCGGCTAAATATAAAATGAAAGGTGTTTATCAACTGTATAATGATAAACAGACTGACGATCATAGCATGTCATATCTTAAAATTAAAAAAGAATACAAAAACTTGGCGCGTAGAACCAAGTCACAGTACTATAGTAGCCTAAACTACAAGATGCTAAAGAACGTGATGCATCTTACTACTAGACACTCTTAAAAGAAATCGGCGGAACGCAAAAAACAAACAGACAGGATACCGATTGACAATCAAGCAATTGCTAGCCATTTTACCCAACTTTAGGTAAGCCACAAGAGAACACGATGAACTCTAATCTTTTTTTTTGACCACGATTTTACATATCCTTACACGCCCACATGGTCGAGGGTTTAGGATTTTGCGATGTTCGTATACGGGTTTTCTGTTCCAGAGCCAGACACACAAATATATATACAAACATCATATTGACACAAACAGGACAACACACACACAGAAACACACACACACGTGCCGCTGCATCCACAATCACAAATAAACCAATTTTGGAAGAAACAACTTTTTACCGTACGCTATCTCCACCGAACTGATAAAAATGAAAGAAAAAGATTTATTAAGTCAATTATTCATAAGATACGAAAAGGTTAATACTGCTTAATGGTTACGCCAGGGGTCCCCACTTCTGAGCGAAGATAGAGAGATTCTTATTTCTTGTATAGATACACCTCTCAATATCTCTGGTTCTGATCACAGTGTCCCTCAAACCATCGAAAGCAGGCTTCAGATTGTAATATCTACATCTGTATATATATTGTTTACCGAGTAACAGCAGGTGGTCGTTAAGAACACAACCTGTATTACCCAGGATTACCTGGGATCCGGACGGCTCCTCCATTTGAATTTCTACTTCATTTGACCATGTATGAAGATTGCTCCAAATTGCTTTCAAATAAATACATTCATAAAACAAATGCAGGATACTTTCTTTCTCTTGGTTACAGAAGGTACACATATCGGTATCGGTTTTACCCCATAATTTTAAAAGAGAATTGGTTACAAGTATTCTGTGAATGATTTGGTATTGAAAATATTGTTGGGTGGTGTCCATTGAGGTACTATAAATGCAGCTGTATATTGAAGTCCAAGGCAATTTTTTTGAATTTAGTTCATCTTCCCATTTCTCCTGATTTCGTTGCGGTTTGATTTCAATCTTCTTAATAAGTATACTGTAAATAAATTTCAAGCATGTTTGATTCATTAATCGTCTGTGTACTTCTCGTTGATTCCTAATATTTTTTATAAAAGTACCGTTTTTTTTTATATTTCTACGTTTTTCATTCGATATATTGTGAATTATTGCACAATGAAGGATGAAATAGATAGGTTTGATTCCAAATTTTGTCTCGAATTCATTGAATTTTAAAAAACGTGTACCATCCTCATTTAAAAGGTCATTATCAAAATATTTCGCCATTCACATAACTTATTGAATGTTAACTACATGAACCAACTGAACACATATTTGTGTGGAGATAAGTAGGCCACGGCTTTTATTCAGTTCTGGGAAAGATTTTCATGAAAGCAAATCACACATGGCCCTCAAATGGCAACATATGAGGACAAAGCAAACCAAGGCTAAACAAATCATGCTAAATACATGTATACAAAGTATACCCACATGGGAAAATATCTCTGTCCAACCAACAAACTCCCATGGCTACATAGAAGCTTGACATGAGATATATACGATCCCCCAATCCCCTGGGCAACCTAGCGGATCAGAACCCTTTCCAATGGCTACAAAGGAAAGCACAATTAGCATATGCAAATTAGCCTATAGTATAAATCCAACAATATTTGCCCCATGAAAATATCGCATACCCATAAATATATACAATCTGAATAACCAAGCCGTGACGATAAATTCTTCAATATCTAATAATTCTGTTGAAGCAACATTGCTTCACCGCACACTAACCCGCCAGACAATAACGGTATAATATGTAGAGGCTTGTTCGTTTCCTCGTCAAGTCACACTTTCTATGAAACAAGAAGGTGTATTTGGCGCGCGATAGCTACATTACTGTTGTGGCGAGTTATAAATTGACAGAAGAAGCGTCCGATACGGAGATGAGGATAAGTATGCACAATGCATGGGTTATACAATGAAACCTACGGTATGTCACGCAAAGCGCACTGTGATATAACTGCAAATATAAACAATAACGCGGCCAGTGAACCAGCGACACACAATCTCCCCAAAACTGATACCAGATTCAAATTACATGCAACTCGAAGCTCACAATATTGAAACGGGAGGGTGGGCGGGTTATGAACGAATGCAAATTGCTGTTATGCTACCAAACTATGACTGAGTTTTAGATAGCTGCTTACAGCTGGAAACACGAGAGCAACCGGTTCACGCACGTGATAATTACATCGGGGGGCACAACTCTAGCATCCTGCCAGCAATGCAACCAGGCAAGGGTAGATAATGCAGGAGTCAAGCGAAACCCCCACCCCCCCAACCTCGGGGTTTAGTGGGGACTTAGCAAATGAGAGTTGTTAAAATGCTTCAATGCCCTACCCCGTGGGGCAAAACATTGAAGTGAATCCCCACCTAAACCTCAACCAAATACAATTTATGTCCCATCCCTAGGTAGAAGAAGTCTTAACTGAATCCCAAGATAAATAGGACTGAAAACGTGTGAAAGCCCCACTCCCTGGGGCGCAAACATGTTGTGAATCCCCAGGTAATCCCCCACTAAGCCGGACCCTTGCCCGAGGTTGGGGGGGGTGGGGATTTCGTTTGACTCCTGCATAACTGAGAACGATTGTGGAGTGTTATCTCCCTTATTCCAGACAAGCCACACATTTGCTCAAATTCGGATAATGTGAACTAACGGTTAGCGTTAGTTGCATTTATCAAAATATTTCGCCATTCACATAACTTATTGAATGTTAACTACATGAACCAACTGAACACATATTTGTGTGGAGATAAGTAGGCCACGGCTTTTATTCAGTTCTGGGAAAGATTTTCATGAAAGCAAATCACACATGGCCCTCAAATGGCAACATATGAGGACAAAGCAAACCAAGGCTAAACAAATCATGCTAAATACATGTATACAAAGTATACCCACATGGGAAAATATCTCTGTCCAACCAACAAACTCCCATGGCTACATAGAAGCTTGACATGAGATATATACGATCCCCCAATCCCCTGGGCAACCTAGCGGATCAGAACCCTTTCCAATGGCTACAAAGGAAAGCACAATTAGCATATGCAAATTAGCCTATAGTATAAATCCAACAATATTTGCCCCATGAAAATATCGCCACACAGACATCTCTAGGGATGACTGTCCCAAGCAACAGAACAAAACCGTGGCCATGTACTCTGAATTCATGTCAATGCGATTGACTGTCTAATATGTTCGCAGTCTCCGATTTACCCAAGTAGAATATGTTGCGATAATCGACTCTGATGGCATACATGGAATGATAGACTTCAATAGTCAGCAGGTGGAAAATAGCGGACTCCCCTGAGAAATAGTTCCTCGATTGCCCCCTCAAAAACATTTAGCAGGAAATCGTTTCCAATTCCGGACAGATGTACTCCATCACTTCTAAATAAAGAAAGCATGTCGCGCCTAATATCAGGGTGACGGACAACAAACCGGCCATTGTGCCACAATGTGTTAGAGACCGCCCTATTCAATCGCTTGCGTTCCCTTTCAACTCTACCTGCATCTCTCGCATCCCGCCATGTGATGCGTGGCAACATATGAGAGAAACCTACTTTGCATCCCATAATCAACCTCTGAAAATGACGGAGATCATGCCGCATCTTATGTGCTAGATGACAAGTGGTTACAGTACAGAGGTCATTGGCGCCGGCATGAATTAACAGAAAATCAGGTAGTGATGGCGATACTCTTAATTGTTCATGTACAGTGGGTATGATCTGGTGCCACCGGAGACCTCGCACACCGATCCAGCGAATACTTATGCCATGGCGTGGTAAGAGGCCGAGATGAACTCCACTGGCTTTGATAGCAGCTCTATGCTGGGCCCAATAAACAATGCTGGAACCCACATTTTTTTTTTTTTTTTTTTTTTTTTTTTTTTTTTTTGTATGAACTAATGCAAATTGCTGTTATGCTACCAAACTATGACTGAGTTTTAGATAGCTGCTTACAGCTGGAAACACGAGAGCAACCGGTTCACGCACGTGATAATTACATCGGGGGGGGCACAACTCTAGCATCCTGCCAGCAATGCAACCAGGCAAGGGTAGATAACTGAGAACGATTGTGGAGTGTTATCTCCCTTATTCCAGACAAGCCACACATTTGCTCAAATTCGGATAATGTGAACTAACGGTTAGCGTTAGTTGCATGTAATATAGGATGCGCCCACATCCACCCAGCGGCGTATATCATTCCACTCTGATATCGGAACAAGGTCAAACAGAAGATTGTTGTAGTTCTGGTCTTTTGCTTCGCAATATTCCAAACATCCTGCCCATGATCTGAGTGTGTCACACCAGAACGGGGTTTTTATTTGTTTTTGAACCGCATATATGCTTGCCGAATCTAGACACCAAACATCATGACCAGCAGGCCGCAATATGTTTTTTACCAGTGCCCCAAAAATGCCGTCGTCCTCCACTACTCTCTTTACACACTTCACCTTCAGATATGATGCAAAAGCTTGAAAATTTATCATAGCTAATCCCCCTTCTGTTTTGGACATAATGATTGTTTTTCGTTTTATTTTGTCTTACCTGCTTACCGTTCCATATGAACTGGAAAAGGCTTTTTCTAAGTTTGCTATAAAAGTTGTATTAGGGTTTGGTAGGACTGAAAATAGGTTACTAAAAGCGGAAGAACATGTGTTTTAATAATCGTAATTTTGCTTATAGGGGTCAGATTTCTTCTGAACCAGCTTCCTAAAATTTTTTTAATAGAGGTCATTTTATCGCTATAATTTCTTTCAACAGTATCGTTCATGTTGGGGTAAAACCAGATACCAAGTAGCTTGAATCCTCCTGGATCCAAGTTTATCCTGTAATGTGGACATAGTTTGACAGTACTACCTTTTTTCTGGCCTATCCGCACTGCGATTGACTTATCTACGTTGAGATATAATCCAGATGAAAAAGAGAACTTATTCAAGAGACCCATGGCTGCTTCAAGAGATTCTCTCGAGCCGTCGAGAATCAAAGTAGTATCATCAGCATATTGCTGAATTTTTATTCCTGTGTTTTCTATTGTTATTCCGTTGATATTTCTGTCCTGTTTAACGGCGATAGTAAGGGACTCCACAACAAGGATAAAAATATATGGGGATATCCGGTCCCCCTGTCGATAACCCCTTTGTAAATTGAAAAATTCAGAGATATACCCGTTATTTACAACACAGCTTTTGCTACCATTTTGGAATGTCTTGATCCGCCATATAATATCATTCCTGAAATTAAAAGATAAAGGCATCTTTGTATATAGTTCCAAGACACAAGTCAAAGGCCTTTTCAAAATCGATCAAGAAGAGTAGACAAGGAATACTGTTTTCCTCAGTATGATTTATAAGATCAAACAAAAGTGTAGTTACTTCCCCGATGTACCTTCCCTTCATGAACCCCTTTTGTGTTTCGTCAATTATTGAAGGTAAAACTTCCCGTATTCTTTTAGCTATACAAGTTGATATAATGTTGTAATCTATATTTAATAGTGATATGGGGCGCCAGTTTTTAATAAATTTTCTATTTTTACGTTCCTTTGGTAGGCATGATATGTAGCTCTGCTGCTGAAACGACGATAATATTCCAGTTTCAAATGATTGATTTGCTGAGCGTAAAAGAAATACCCCGAGTTCGTCCCAAAAACATCTATAAAATTCTATCGGGAAGCCATCTGATCCGGAAGATTTTCCAATTTTCATGTTTTTCGTTGCATTAGTTAGTTCATCTATAAAGTCAGTCTCCCTTCACATGAATGTTGATCTTCATCTGATAGTTTGACAGAGTGGTTCAGAAAGAGATTATCATCAGTATTATTTGCCTCATCTCGTACGGAGTACAGTTTATTATAAAAAGATTTGAGTTCTCTTAAAATGTCTTCTGAAGTATCAACATTTCCCGTCTCGGTTTCTAATTCTGATTTTGTTTTCACGATGTAGTTTCTCCTTTCTAATGAAGAAAAATAAGACGAGTTTTTATCGCTATATTCAATAACATTTGCTTTGGACCGGATTATCGTCCCTTCCGCCTTCCAGGACCTGGTGTCTTCTAGGTCCTTATTTAACTTGTCCAACTGTTCCTTTATTTCATATATAGAGTCATTGGACGCGAGACATATTTCTTTTTCTTGGATAACTTGGATCACCGAGTAGGGTGGTATTAAATTTCCAGTACCCAGGTCCTCGCTTACGACGTGCAAAACAGTATTTAAGTTTGATGCAAGAATGATCGGACCTATAAGAGATACCGATGTCTGCTCGTGCGCCCTGGATATAAATATCATTGGATACAAGAAAATAATCAAGTCGACTTTGCTTTATTCCCGATCTTGTATTTTGTCGCCAAGTATAACGGCGGGACAACGAGTTTTGTTCTCTCCAGATATCTACGAGATCGAGTTGCTTTTCACGGGGCGATGTAGGCCCGTAGGGACTAATGGTCCTGTCTTGTAGTCAGAATAAATTGAGCTGCAGCTCTGTGTCTTGCTAACACAGCAAAAGATACAGTGCTTACACGACAAGAAAGAGGTCTGAAACTTCCTTCTTTAGAATTTCCAGGTTTCTGTGTTTTTAATGTTCGCGTATAGTTGCAGGTCTGATATGTTTAAGTTACATTTCCATTTATCTAATTTTATGCATGTTTTCGTTCATTTTCCAGTGGCACTACTTTCGTGCTCAAAATATGTCGTCTGCTAAACCACAGATTTTGAGAGGCGCATGTTGAGTGATTTTGTGGGACTAACTGATTCTCATTAGAAAGCGTGTTTGGGCAGTAATTTAGTATTAAATAATACCAGTATAAGTGTAATTCATTGTAGAAAACAATGGGATATTTCACTTTGCCTGTATTCATTTACATTTTCATGAAATATGTGTGTTGAGTTACAGTTTGGAATTTTCGCCATTTAAGCTTACCCCTCAAGACCCTCTGCATTATCTTTTTATAAGTTTCTAAAATCCAGTGGTGGTCAAATCATTTACGTAATAATTCCCCTGTATTCAGAAATGTTTTCTTTGCATTCTACTTCTGAAATATTCATGGAATGTTGCAAGCATTTCCCCCTGATCTACAGAAAGAGCTCTGCATATCACAGTTTTGAAGCTGTAAGGTGACAGGGGAGATAACCAAATGGAACTGTAATATACCAGGGAGGAGGTACATGAAACAATATGATGTCATGAGAGGATGCATCCCAGCATAGCTTCAGTCCATCTAACCATGAGGATTTTACATTGTATCTCAATACTCATTTTTACCCCTCACCAATTTTGGCCATGGGGTATTGTCGTCTTGAACGTCCGTCTGTTCGTACGTCAGTACGTGAGCGAGATAGACAGAAAACGGTTCCACTGAAGAATTCCAAATTTGGTGTGCTTATTTACCTAGTCAAGGACCAGAAGCCTATTGAATTGGGACCTGATTGGGTGGAAACCTTGGCGGCCATCTTTAATTTATGCAAAATCGATAATGATACATATCTCTGTTACCATTCAATTGCTTTATATGAAAGTTGGTATACATCATCGATGCATACAGATACTTTAAATCGGGACCTGATTGACTGAAAACCTTGGTGGCCATCTTTAATTTATGCAAAAACTTTAATAATATATATCTCTGATATCATTTAAGTGTTCTATACCAAACTTGGTATACAGCATCGATGTATCAAGAGACTTGCAATGAATAACCACATCAGTTCCTCTGAGTGGAGAGAAGGATGGGCGGCCATCTTTACTTTATGCAAAATCATTAATGATCTCGTTCTCTGATACCGTTCGAGTGCTCGATGTAAAATTTGGTATACATCATCGATGCATACTTACGACAAATGACAGTTCTGGTTTCTCTGATTGGGCGGAAACCTTGGTGGCCATCTGTAATTTATGCAAAATCTTTAATGATGTATATCTCTGATACCATTTCAGTGTTCTATACGAAACTTGGTATACAGCATCAATGTATCAAGAGAACTTTCAATTAATTACCACATCAGTTCCTCTGAGTGGCGGGAAAGATGAGCGGCCATCTTTAATTTATGCTAAATCATTAATGATCTCTATCTCTGATACCGTTTAAATGTTCGATGTAAAATTTGGTATACATCATTGATGCATCAAGAAACTTATGTAATGAAAACCGGTTTCTCTGATTGGACGGAAACCTTATAATCCTCATTCCTAATTGCAAAATTTTTGATAATCTGTATATTTGTGACTTGACTGCTTGGGGTTCCTGACATCTTGGTTCAAATTGAATACATTATGAATGTACCCAGGGACTAGGGGTTTTCAGATGCGCAGCTTCGTATTGTTATTTACTGCTGAATTTTTACAAATATTGGTAACATGCAGTGAAGACATGAATTATTATTTCATCGGGTTGGTTTCATAATAAATGTCTGTCCCAGCGTTTTTTTTTTAAATATATATATGTGTACAATTATACTAATGCACTAGAGATCCTTGTTGAGAGTGATGTGTGAGACTACAAGTATGGCTCTTCGCCATGAGATGGAACATCAAAGAGTTAGTGGAATTATTCCAACAGCCTATTTTACATTTAAATAGCCCTGTTTCAGCGCCTAAGGCTCTAGTTATAGTAAGTTTCTAAAATCCAGTGGTGGTCAAATCATTTACGTAATAATTTCCCTGTATTCAGAAATGTTTTCTTTGCATTCTGTTTCTGAACTATTCATGGAATGTTGCAAGCATTTCCCCCTGATCTACAGAAAGAGCTCTGTATATCACAGACATGCTGTGTTTGAAGCTGTAAAGGTGACCGGGGAGATAACCAAATAGAACTGTAATATACTAGGGATTTACTGACAGGAGGAGGTACATGAAACAATATGATGCGATGAGAGGATGCATCCCAGCATAGCTCCAGTCCATCTAACCATGAGGATTTTACATTGTATCTCAATACTCATTTTTACCCCTCGGCCGATTTTGGCCATGGGGTATTGTCGTCTTGTACGTCCGTCTGTTCGTAAGTCAGTACGTGAGCGAGATAGACGGAAAACGGTTCCACTGAAGAATTCCAAATTTGGTATACTTATTTACCTAGTCAAGGACCAGAAGCCTATTGAATTGAGACCTGATTGGGTGGAAACCTTGGCGGCCATCTTTAATTTTATGCAAAATGGATAATGATCCATATCTCGGAAATCATTCAACTGTTCAATACGAAAGTTGGTATACATCATCGATACATCAAGCAACTTTCAATGAATTACCAAACCGGCTTTTCTAATTAGCTGGAAATCCTGGAGGCCATCTTTAATTTATGCAAAATCGATAATGATACATATCTCTGTTACCATTCAATTGTTATGCCCCCCCCTAGAGGGGGGCATATAGCGATCGCGTTGTCCGTCCGTCTGTCCGTCCGTCTGTCCGTCCGTCCGAATTTCTTGTCCGCGCGATATCTCAGTTAATAATTGATGGACAGGATTGAAACTTGCATGGAATGTGGCCAGTGGCTCATAGTTGTGCAGCGTAGAGTTTTTTCCGAGTTCCGGTATCATTTTCAAGAGTTATGGCCCTTTTTCTGAAATCTCTGTGAATGGGACTTGTCCGGGCTGGATCTTGGTTAATATTGTATGAACAAGTATGAAATTTGCATGACATGTGGTCTGTGCCCCACAGTTGTGCAGCGTAAAGTTTCTCCCCGTTCCGCCTATATTTTCAAGAGTTATGGCCCTTTGTTCCTGAAATCTCCGTGAATTGGGACTTGTCCGGGCTGGATCTTGGTTAATATTGTATGGACAAATATGCAATTTGCAGGGTATGTGGTCAGTGCCCTGTAGTTGTGCAGCGTGAAGCTTCTTCGCGTTTCGCATATATTTTCAAGAGTTATGGCCCTTTGTTCATCAAGTCTTTGTGAATTGGGACTTGTCCAGGCTGGATCTCGGTTAATATTGTATGGACAAGTATGGAATTTGCAGGATATGTGGTGAGTGCCCTGTAGTTGTGCAGTGTGAAGTTTCTCCGCGTTTCGCGTATATTTCAAGAGTTATGGCCCTTTTGTTCTTGAAATCTTTGTGAATTGGGACTTGTCCGGGCTGGATCTCGGTTAATATTGTATGGACAATTATGGAATTTGCATGATATGTGGTCAGTACTCCATAGTTGTGCAGCGTGAAGTTTCTCTGCTTTCGGTTATATTTTCAAGAGTTATGGCCTTTTGTTCATCAAACCTAAATGAATGGGATATATTTATTTGTCCAAAGCACATTCCAAAGTAGATCACATAGGTCCTGAAGTATGAAATTGCCCCAAAAAAGAGTGAATTGGATGCAAAATTCAAAGTTCACGATCGCTTCATAATTTCACCACAATATACTCCCAAGGAATGTAGGTCTCATAACCAGGTCACATTTTTGAATTTGGCGAAAGTCCCGGGTGGAATATGTACATGTATTATGCGAGGCATGCCGAAAAAAGTGACTGAAACAGAATTTTTACAATTAGCCAAATTAGGCCTCCACAGACCAATACAAAACAGAACAATGGTGGAGCAGTGTCGGATTAAAGCGGAAGGGGGGCATACAGTTGAGCAATCTCTGATTGCTTCCTTGCTGCGTTTTATATGAATGAATGAATGAATGAATTTTATTCACCAATAATATATGGGTATAATAACATGTAGGTTGACAAAATAATGGCGGGAATAAAGCCCCAGGGGGCTTGTTCTATCCCAGTTAGGAATATAATTATAAGTATCTGAATATAGGGAGAATGCGAACGGTGAATAAAAAAAACTTTAAAACTTTGGGCATACAATCTAGAAATTATCATCGAGAAACGGGTAAAACTTCGAGTAAATAAAATTTAAGCTTAGACCTGAATAGTGATGAAGATTTTATGGTTTTGAGAACTGAGGGTAACTTGTTCCATTCCCGTGGCCCCGTGACTCCAATTGTATAATACGAAAGATTAGAGGAATAGAAAGGTCTATATAAATTTACTTCTTGGTTCCTTGTGGGATAGCGGTGTACTTCAGACAGTTTTGTAAAATAGTTACGGAAAAGAACCGGCATTGTTTCAGGGTGATACAAACACTTTTGAACCAGGTTTAAACAGGAATATAAATTCAGATCGTGCAGAGGGGTGATTTTTAGATGAGTGAATAATGGTTGAGTATGCTCGCGTTTCTGCGATAGAGTAATAACTCTGAGGACACGCTTCTGGAGCAATATTAACGGTTTCAGTCATATATGTGTTTCCCCAGAGGATGTTACAGTAGGATAGGTATGGGTATATCATCGAATAATATAAGATATGTAGTGTTTTCTTATTTACTGAGTTTTTGATAAAGTTAATAACCCCAGTGTTTCTTGCCACCTTCTTGCAAATGTAGTCAATATGGTTTGTCCAGTTTAGTTTATTGTTGAAGAAAACTCCGAGGAATTTGAAACTATTTACTAATTCAATCTCTTCACCGGATATAACTAGCTGTGGCACGTGCCGCAGGCGCTGCTTGGTGGGATTTATTATCATGAATTTGGTTTTCTTTACGTTTAGTGATAGTCGATTGGCACAAAACCAGATATATAGTTTTTCCAATTCCTGTGACATAACAGTGACAGCACTGTCGAGGTGTTTAGAAGTATAAACAACACTGGTGTCATCAGCAAAAAGAATGACCTTAAGTAAATCAGTGGCATTATTAATGTCATTAATATATAGTAAAAATAGAAGAGGTCCAAGGATAGATCCTTGGGGTACTCCACAAGTGATATTCATGGAACAAGAAAGCATACTGTTATAGTAGACACATTGTGATCTGTTAGATAAATAGCTTCTGAACCACTTATTTGCTGTGTCGCGAAAACCATAATGGTGTAGCTTAGTGAGCAGTATGTCGTGATTGACAGTGTCGAAAGCTTTGGAAAGATCCAAGAAAGTAACTGTACTATATTCTCTAGATTCCTTGGCAGTGACCAATATATCATACAGAGAAATCGCCGCGTGAGAGGTTGAATGATTAGATCTAAATCCATACTGAGTGTCAGATATAATATTGTTTTTCTCTAAGAAATCTGCCATCCTCTTTATTGCGAGTTTCTCAATAATTTTACTCAGAGCTGGTAATACAGATATTGGTCTATAATTAGAAAAAAGGTTTGTTTCACCCGATTTGAATATTGGAGTCACTTTGGCTGATTTAAGAGAATCTGGGACAATACCCGATCTAAAAGACAAGTTCGTAATGTGTGCAAGTGGAGCAGAGACAGATTTGGCGACGAGTTTGACGAGAGACATAGAAATACTGTCCAAACCCGGTGAGGCCGACTTCGAAGTCATAATGATGTTCTGAACAGGGTGGAAGCCACGGTGCTGAAATACTCATTAAATTTATCTACTATGCTTTGACTATCTGTGATTTCATTCCCATCGACAATAAACGATTTAGATATGGATGTGTCTTTCTTGCGATTCATTAGCTGGCTGAGAGTTTTCCATGTACTTTTTATATCCTGGTTGGATTCATTAAACTTTTGTTCGAAGTAATTTTTTTTGGCCAGGCGAATACTGCGGATCAGTTTATTCCTATAAGTTCTGTACTCTTTATGTGAGGTTTCGTCCCGAGAAGCGAGATATTCGCGATAGAGTCTGTTTTTTTTCATGGATGGAAGTAAGAATCCCATAAGTGATGCAAGGTTTGATAATCCGCTTAGGAGAGACTTCAAAAGTTGCATACGGAAAACACTCGTTATATATGGAGTCAAACTTTGTGAGGAAATTATCTAGAGCACTGACAACATTGCTTTCTTGGATAACATTGTCCCAAGCGGTGTCATTTATTGCCTGTCTAAAAGTATCTTTAAGTTCAGGAGTGACTCGGCGGTAGGATATAGTTTTTGTGGAGGGTGTGCAGATGGGAGAAGATTTTAGTATGTGGAAGATGGGAAAGTGATCAGTGATGTCGGTTAAAAATATCCCAGATAGTAAGTTATCTTCGTGAAAGTTTATGAATATGTTATCTATTAATGTTGCTGTGTGTGACTTAACTCTGGTAGGTTTAGTTATTTTGGGGAAGAAATAGTAGGATTTCAGAAGGTCAAGGAAGTCTTTTGATAAAATGATATATGAAAGTTGGTATACATCACCAATGCATACAGATACTTTAAATCGGGACCTGATTGACTGAAAACCTTGGTGGCTATCTTTAATTTATGCAAAAACTTTAATGATATATATCTCTGATATCATTTAAGTGTTCTATACTAAACTTGGCATACAGCATCGATGTATCAAGAGACTTGCAATGAATAACCACATCAGTTCCTCTGAGTGGGGAGAAGGATGGGCGGCCATCTTTAATTTATGCAAAATCATTAATGGTCTCGTTCTCCGATACCATTCAAGTGCTCGATGTAAACTTTGGTATACATCATTGATGCATCAAGAAACTTACGACAAATGACAGTTCTGGTTTCTCTGATTGGGTGGAAACCTTGGTGGCCATCTTTAATTTATGCAAAATCTTTAACGATGTATATCTCTGATGCCATTTCAGTGTTCTATACGAAACTTGGTATACAGCATCAATGTATCAAGAGACTTTCAATTAATAATCACATCAGTTCCTCTGAGTGGCGGGAAGGATGAGCGGCCATCTTTAATTTATGTGAAATCATTAATGATCTCTATCTCTGATACCGTTTAAATGCTCGATGTAAAATTTGGTATACATCATTGATGCATCAAGAAACTTATGTAATGAATACCGGTTTCTCTGATTGGACGGAAACCTTTGGGGTCATTCCTAATTGCAAAATTTTTGATAATCTGTATATTTGTGACTTGACCGCTTGGTGTTTCTGACATCTTGGTTCAAATTTAATACATTATGAATGTACCCAGAGCTGAGAGATTTTCAGAAGCGCAGCTTCGTATTGTTATTTACTGCTGAAGGATAAGCTTTCGATTACCTGAAAAAAGTTTAAAATTTTACAAATATTAGTAACATGCAGTGAAGACATTATTTTATCATTTCATCAGGTTGGTTTCATAATAAATGTCTGTCCCAGCGGGTTTTTTTAAATATGTATATGTGTACAATTACACTAATGCACTAGAGATCCTTGTTGAGGGGAATGTGTGAGATTACAAGTATGGCTGTTCGCCATGAGATGGAACATGAAAGGGTTAGTGGAATTATTCCAACAGCCTATTTTACATTTAAATAGCCCCGTTTCAGTGCCTAAGGCTCTAGTTTGTATCTAATACCTCAAGTCTTGCCTTAGGATTATTAATACGAGCATAGTTGTACGTGTCCAGAGTAAAATCTTGGACTAAATTCCAATCTCCATTGATGATTATTGTTTCATTCCCCATATCTTTTATAATTTGGAAAAAATGCGATTAAAAATTGGGGTCGTCGACATTGGGCCCATATACACTAGCGATAGTCAATTTGGTGTCTTGTAATGTTATGTCAAGAACAATAAACCATTTTCATCCACAGTCGAGTTATGACGTCAATATTGTCTTTGAATAAGATAGCCACTCCTGTACTATTGGATGTCCCATGACTGTAAAAAGGAATATATTTTTCCACCAATCCTTTTCCCATGTTTCTTCGGTTTCCTTGCAGCCATGAGTCTCTTGTAGACAGATAATAAAACAATTCTTCTTCCCCAGCCAGTGAAACATGTCAACGCGTTTTTTGCGTTCAGAATGTAATCCCCTGACGTTCATAGAGAGAATAGTTATGTCACTGAAGGCTCATTTACAACACAAATTATCTTTTTACAAAAAAAAAAAAAAAAAAAACACAACAAAATTAAATTTATAAATTATATCTTCCAGATAATGCGCCCGCGGAATATGATTACAATCTAAACACGCCAATCACAGTCATTGAAATTCAAAATTCTCTTGCTGAACTAGGTAATAACAAATGCGCCGGTGAGGATGAAGTAAGTAATGAGCTGCTGAAAAGTGTACTGCCTAGTGCCATTGATCACACTGCGCGTCTTTTTAATATCATTTTGGACACTGGTAACTTTCCTACCCAGTGGCGTACTTCTACCATTATTTCATTACACAAAAAAGGAGATCGATCCAACCCTGGAAATTACAGAGGCTTTGCTATTGGCAACGCATTAGGTAAACTTTTCACCAATATATTGAACAAACGTATTTCTGAACATATAGAAGATACTGTTCAAATAAGTTCAAATCAAACTGATTTTAGACCCGGTTATCGTTCTACAGACGACATATTCACCTTGCGAACAGCTATCGATAAATACAATCATTCTAAGAAACCGCTCTACTCCTGCTTCGTCGATTTTCGCAAAGCATTCGACTCCGTTGACAGAAGTCTCTTATTTACTAAATAAAAAAAGAAAGGTAATACCGGTAAAATATTTCGACTCATTGCAACACTATACAGTGACATCATATCGATTAAAATTTAATGAAGTCATATCCTCACAGTTTAGATTTGAAGTAGTCTTTCACCAACACTTTTAGCATTTTCATCGACGACATCATGGAACTTTTTGACGATGAATGTATGCATATTAACATAAATGGTCAAATGATATCGCATCTCCTTTCTGCCAATGGCCTCTTGTCACTGTCTCAATCGCATGCAGGTCTGCAGAGTTGCCTTGACAAACTTCAAGCATGTTGCGACGACAGCAAAATGTCTGTCAATATGGATAAAACAAAACTGGTTGTCTTCAAAAAAGACCCACAAAATACTAACCAGAAGTGGACTATTGGTAGTACCGGCACTAACAAACGAATACCAGCATTTAGAAGTTGTGTTTTTCAGAACGGGACACTTTCGGCAAAACATGGAACATTTGAGTCGGAAAGCATCACGTGCTTCGTATTCGTCGATTCATAATTTAACTGATAAACATGTACCCATAAATACAGGATGCCATTTATACCAAACACTTGTTAAACCTGTACTTTTGTACGCCTCTGGGGTCAGGGGGTTGACGCCCTGCAGTACAAAAACATTGACATCATACCATTTGAGAAAGTTCAAAACAGATTTCATAAGAGGCTGCTTCAGGTCAACAGAGGAACACACAACTGGGGTGTTCGAGCTGAGCTGGGCCTGAACCCTCTCATTTACGATGTCGCTCTGGGGTCACTGAAATACCTTAACTACATTGAGCAATATCACGACAGACTGACTTACCATGCCTTCCAGGAACAAATGCTACTAGATGGTAAGTACACTGGCTGTACAAAATGAAACATTTCCTAAGCGATAAATTAAATATAAGTAACAAAGATAACATTCATTATTCCTCACTTAAAACATCATTAGATACATATGTGAATTCATGTTTTGATCTATCGCCCCGTGACCATACGCAATCAAATGGGTCCAGCAGTAAGTTGAGAACTTACAGAGTGTTCAAATCTAATATTGAGTTTGAACCATACCTATCATTGTGTAGACAATCTCCAGCCCGAAAGTTCTTCTCAAAATTACGTCTCAGGGACCACAGACTAGCAATCGAGTCTGGAAGGCATACTAGACCTATTACTCCTGTCGAACAGCGGCTATGTAATACATGTAAGATTGTTGAAGATGAAATGCATTTCGTAATGTCCTGCAAAAAATTAGCAGATAGTCGATATGTACTATTTCAGTAGGCCTATGTGGTAAGAGAATATCCGGCTTTCATTGAATTAACAGATGCTGATAAGTTCATTCTCATAATGTCATGCTGTGATTGTCGAACAATAATTAATACAGCGTGTTCAACACTGCTAAAATGGTACCGAAATGATCGCGAGTGACTGCTCTCTACCAAAACTATATTCACGTTCACATGTATATAGAAAACATAGGCTTCTAGAAGAAATAACGAATAAATCTGGTCAACCGGATAATATATCAAAATATCCATTCCTATAACATATGCTTCTGTTTTGTATTTCGGTATTTTACTGTTCTATTGATTTTATTTACTCTTGTAGTCTGCCATATCTGATGTTCGTACAATAAAATCTTGAACCTTGAATCTAAGTATATACCAGAACGCCGTGAATAGCAAGACAACTGGCTCACCGGAATTCCCGTCTGGAAGTATCGTGTTATGAAAATCGTTTACGTTATTTTCGACCAAGAAACGTAGCTCGCGCAAGTCGAAAGGTCTCGTTAGGGCTTCGCGTGGTTCCGATAGTACAAAATCTTCCCGGTGTGTTGCGTTTCCCGCTCTCGTGGCTGCTGGTCCAGGAACGCAATGGATGAGGATGTTGACGTATGGTCGGAGAGGATAAGTCCGCCGCAGATTTTGAACTCGAGCTCGATCGAAGTTCAGATAACAAAGGCCCACGGATCCGAGTTGTATCTGCGTTTGGTGACCACGATCGTTCCGAAGCCAAACATACAGGTTTTGATCACGGTTTTGCCTCTTCAATGACAAGTGGGGTTGCCATTGGTTCGGCAGGGACAGTAACATACTGTTGCTTGAAGTCAAAGAAGTCCGACCGGAATGTCGCTCCCTTCGGCTGAACTCGTCTCTGCCGATGAGATGTTGTACGACTCGGACATGGGGATTCCATCCCACATCAGGAGCTGGAGGACGTCGTCGATGATACTGTCGATGCAACGGTTCTACGGGATGCAGTCACGCAGAAGATGCCGGCTGATCCCCAGCTCTTAACGCTTGGCCATATGTCCTCTTGGAGTACGTCATTAAATGTTGCTGCCTATGTATGTGGGTCACTACATACAGTAAGCAGCAGGTACCCCTGAAGCCGTCACTAACCGGTAATTCGTCAGCTCGTCAGCCGTATTTACCCGCGTTAGAGCTCGAATTCTTTGTAGATCTGGCTTTTGACACGCTTTCAACGGTACAGCAAGGAAACAGTCTTGTGATCGGCACCGTCCGGGTGCAAGGAGCCGTTCAGAGGACTTCCGTCCCAATTTAAGTGGTTAGAGTCGGCTTCGAAGGACGGACGCCAGTCCTCCTTCTTTCAAACGGGCCGTCAGCAACGCGAAGATTAACATCCAATCGATCCGACACGAAAACCTTAGAAGAAGAGTTCAAGGCGGCTGAATATCCTGCCTGGGTCAGGTTACGACCTTTAAGCCACCTGTTGCACATAACCCATGCGTCGCACATCGTTGTCTTGCAACAGACGCCTGACGAAGCATCGCACGTCTGCTCAGCATGGAAGCGGAATCAATTCCACGCCCTGTTGTACAGGCGGACTCTCTTGAGGTTCCCCAGGTTCCGCCAGAATTGTATGGTGAGCATGGTAGGGTGCAACTAGCCTGACGTAGACTCTTTCTGTCCGAGTCTGAACTGGGCAACAAAGACCATCCCCCGAATTCTCTAGAATTTGCCTTTCGGCAAGGACGAGTTATTCTCGGACGCACGGAAGGTTTATGCTGCTGTAGCTCATGTAGACTCTCAGCCGTTAGAGTACATGGTAAAACAACACGAAACACTTTTGTAGGGGAAACGCAAAGCATTCGCTTCCACACCAACTTCTAAGGCTACCGGTACCTCGAGACCGAAGAAGCGGTGACGAGTCAACCGAAATAAAAGTGAGGGCGAGAAGAAGAAGTTGGGGAACTTCTCCAATCCCGCTAGTAAGGGGAAACTCGTCGGTGAGCGCTTCTGCACTGCCCAGGACACCGAACCTTCAGCTCATTACGAGTATAGGGGGAGGGGTTCCGCCGGGCGCGAAGCTCTCATGTTGCAGCTCGGAAATGCCGGGAGGAAGCCGTGTGATGCTCTTCACAGGCTGGTGAAAGCGCTACTGTTTAGTCGCCCTAGCACGGCAACTTTTCATGGAGAGATATTGGGTGGCTTGGAGCATTCCAGGCCGTCCACCACCGTTGACAGGGCTCCCACAGGTCACCCCGGTACCTTAGAACTCGAAACCGAAATCTGTTGCAAGGGAAGAGAAGTACGATGCCTCATAGCCAAATGGGCTGTACGAGAGGTTCCGAATCCGGTTACGGATCGTGTTTTTAGCAGGATGTATTTGGTGTCCTGGAATTACGCCGTCATTTACATCTGACGACGATACAGCTCACCAATCTCCAATGTACGAGTTGTCACAGCGAAACAGTTCACCAATTACCAGTATACAAGTTGTCAGAGCATTTCCATCATAGCTCTCTAGATTTGTATCTAATACCGCTTATGCCGGTGCTAGGGGCCGTGTGGTCATATCATCATATATGCCACATGAACAGGTACAATAAAAGCGTACCTGAGATACAACACATATCACGAATCGTTAGATTCTTGGTATGTGCTTTAGAATAGGTTAACCAGAAGACTATTCTGTGAAGTCATGTGACACAGTCAGTATGTCGGCACCTCTTCCCACTTCCCTTATATATGTTGTAATTTTTTCCTGTATATGGCGAGATTCTGCTGGTGGACGTTACGTCCCGAGGCCCGCCTGACTTTGGTCTTTGATATATGTTGGCATTTGTGGGAAGTTGATGCTGGGTCGACATCGGGCCTTACAGACTAGTCTTTTTGTGTTAAATGCCGTCATTTACATCTGACGACGATACAGCTCACCAATCTCCAATGTACGGAGTTGTCACAGCGAAACAGCTCACCAGTACCAGTATACGAGTTGTCAGAGCATTTCCATCATAGCTCTCTAGATTTGTATCTAATACCGCTTATGCCGGTGCTAGGGGCCGTGTGGTCATATCATCCAAGTTGCCACATGAACAGGTACAATAAAGCGTACCTGAGATACAACACATATCACGAATCGTTAGATTCTTGGTATGTGCTTTAGAATAGGTTAACCAGAAGACTATTCTGTGAAGTCATGTGACGCAGTCAGTATGTCGGCACCTCTTCCCACTTCCCTTATATGTGTTGTAATTTTTACCTGTATATGGCGAGATTCTGCTGGTGGACGTTTCGTCCCCGAGGCCCGCCCCCTGTACAGACCTTTTGGTCTTTGATATATGTTGGCATTTGTGGGAAGTTGATGCTGGGTCGACATCGGGCCTTACAGACTAGTCTTTTGTGTTAATGCCGTCATTTACATCTGACGACGATACAGCTCACCAATCTCCAATGTACGAGTTGTCACAGCGAAACAGCTCACCAATTACCAGTATACGAGTTGTCAGAGCATTTCCATCATAGCTCTCTAGATTTGTATCTAATACCGCTTATGCCGGTGCTAGGGTCCGTGTGGTCATATCATCCAAGTTGCCACATGAACAGGTACAATAAAAGCGTACCTGAGATACAACACATATCACGAATCGTTAGATTCTTGGTATGTGCTTTAGAATAGGTTAACCAGAAGACTATTCTGTGCAGTCATGTGACGCAGTCAGTATGTCGGCACCTCTTCCCACCTCCCTTATATGTGTTGTAATTTTTTCCTGTATATGGCGAGATTCTGCTGGTGGACGTTTCGTCCCCGAGGCCCGCCCCCTGTACAGACCTTTTGGTCTTTGATATATGTTGGCATTTGTGGGAAGTTGATGCTGGGTCGACATCGGGCCTTACAGACTAGTCTTTTGTGTTAAATGCCGTCATTTACATCTGACGACGATACAGCTCACCAATCTCCAATGTACGAGTTGTCACAGCGAAACAGCTCACCAATTACCAGTATACGAGTTGTCAGAGCATTTCCATCATAGCTCTCTAGATTTGTATCTAATACCGCTTATGCCGGTGCTAGGGGCCGTGTGGTCATATCATCCAAGTTGCCACATGAACAGGTACAATAAAAGCGTACCTGAGATACAACACATATCACGAATCGTTAGATTCTTGGTATGTGCTTTAGAATAGGTTAACCAGAAGACTATTCTGTGAAGTCATGTGACGCAGTCAGTATGTCGGCACCTCTTCCCACTTCCCTTATATGTGTTGTAATTTTTTCCTGTATATGGCGAGATTCTGCTGGTGGACGTTTCGTCCCCGAGGCCCGCCCCCTGTACAGACCTTTTGGTCTTTGATATATGTTGGCATTTGTGGGAAGTTGATGCTGGGTCGACATCGGGCCTTACAGACTAGTCTTTTGTGTTAAATGCCGTCATTTACATCTGACGACGATACAGCTCACCAATCTCCAATGTACGAGTTGTCACAGCGAAACAGCTCACCAATTACCAGTATACGAGTTGTCAGAGCATTTCCATCATAGCTCTCTAGATTTGTATCTAATACCGCTTATGCCGGTGCTAGGGGCCGTGTGGTCATATCATCCAAGTTGCCACATGAACAGGTACAATAAAAGCGTACCTGAGATACAACACATATCACGAATCGTTAGATTCTTGGTATGTGCTTTAGAATATGTTAACCAGAAGACTATTCTGTGCAGTCATGTGACGCAGTCAGTATGTCGGCACCTCTTCCCACCTCCCTTATATGTGTTGTAACTCAGTCTACGGCCCCGCAACCGCTTCATCCGGATCGAGAAATTAAAAAGTAGAAACTCTCAGATCGGTGTGCGCCGGCATTCGGGTCGGTATGTCAATAGATTATTTCCATATAACAATCCACACGGATTGCAGGAAACATCTGCGGTTCGTCATCGAGGGCAAGAAACTGGAAATCCTGGCATTGGCATTTTTACACGGGTAGCAGATATCCTGTCAATCGTCCTACGGCGGTCTGGTGTGGTCATCACCACTTACATCGATCGACGATTGGTAGGTCAGGGGTCCATCGAAAACGGCGTTTACCTATGCGATTAGGTTGATATTATTCCACACGCTTCTGAGCCTCTGGATTGTCAAGGTACCCAAGGCAACGCTGACCGCGCTGATCTTCTGATCGGGTGGGTCCGTCCAACCTAGAACTCCTGGGAGAAGTTCTGGCGGTGTTATACACCTGACCTGGCGAACACTTGCGGCTTCTGTGAATTTTTAGGTGGCTGGTCAGTTTAGGCGAAGTGGTTGAGCTGATGGCGGGACCGGGACAACCTCATGAAGGGGGCCCCGTTGCATTCACTGAAAACGAATCTTGTCATATTTACGGAAACCTCCATGGGCGGCTTTACGAGAACCAAGCACAAAGAATGTGGATCGAGCAGAAGGATCCTTGCACATTAATCTCTTGGAGATGAAGGCAGTCGTCCTCGCTCTGAAACGATTTCTCGCGATCATTTTGTGGGAAGTTGTATTGGTTCGATCTGACAGCTCGACGGTGGTTGTGTACATAAACAAGCAGGGAAGGATCAAATCCTCCCAGCTATGTATTGTGACCCGAAACATGTTGAAGTGGTGCATACAGCACCAGGCGACCCTACGAGTGGCACATATTTCAGGCATACGGAACGTGCTTGTGGACGTTCTGTCCGACAGAATGAGAGCTAAACGGCTTGGCACTCAGACAAGTCTCGATCAGTGGTATGCACCTCACATAACCCGATTTGCTACAGAGAAGAACAATAAGCTCCCAATTTCTGTAAGCCCGTTTCTGGGTTCACCGGCGCAAGCCGAGGATGCGGTTCCGAGTTCCGGAATGATCACTTATACGTGTGCTCTGACTATTCTGATTCCCATGATTCTCATCAAGACCAGAAGCGAGAATTGTCAAGTCATACTAATCGCTCCGTTCTGGCCGGCAAAAGCGTGGATCAGCAATATATCAGAACTAATCCTAGACTGCCCTGGAATGATGCCGGACTTTCCAGATCTGCTCCGCCGATAATGACTAGGACAACCTAGAAAATCGCATTTGGAGCATACGTGTCCGTCCAGCGCCGTTGTATGCAAAGGAGCCTGACCTCGAAGCATTAAAGTGGGTATTACAACACATATAAGGGAAGTACCTTCATGAATAAATGTTTTATTCTTGTCAGATGCACGATTTACAGGGAACATTTCCCTGGCAGATGATTACCAAAATAGAGTTCTGTACCTTCACCAGACTGAAGCAATAGTAAATGAGTTTGACAGACTGGGCACTCTGATTTTGCTTATGGCAGTCATTAGCAAGCCTTTGGACGTCCTCCCGCCTAGGTTTGTCCAATAGTATTACGTAACACAAATATATTACGTATAGAAATATATTACGTATCAGGTAGGAATAAGATGACTTAAAAATATAAAAGATTATGAAAGGCCCTTATACTTACCTTTCGGTCCTACCTCCCGCCCACACTGCATCACAAGACGGTGAAGTAAATACATGTCGAAACATTTGGTACCTCATATTGCTTGCTTGCTTATATTCGGATGTGAAAAATTGACTGCCCATGCGCGTGGGGATCTTGTGATCCACTGAGGCATACTGGAGACACGGAGGTTATAGAGGGGGTCTACCGAATTTTCTAGCAAATAAGGTTTCGAGATTACCCCTACGGTACTACGTAATATGAATAAAATAAGGCAAGTATAAGGGTATTCTATAAAATGGAGGTTACTGAAACCTTTTACAATCTGCTAAATGAGAAGGTACACCAGAGCACCACATATACTTCTGTTTATCACCATACATACCCGGTAAGTCTCTGTGTGAAATGTGAAAGGTGAGCCAGGGGATCATGACTCCTCTGTGTAAAATGGGGTTAGTGTACCGCAGGACCATACATACTCCGCTGTGTGAAATGGAAATGGTGTACCGCAGGACCATACATACTCCTCTGTGTGAAATGGGAATGATGTTCCACAGGACCATAGGTAATTCTATGTGTGAAATGGGAACAGTACACCACAGGACCATATATAATTCTCAATATGAATTGGGAAAAGTGAACCACAGGACCATACATACTTCTCTGTGTGAAACTGGAACAATGTACCACAGGATCATACACAGTTCGCTGTGTGTACGGCGCATCACGTTGGGCACACCGGTTCTCGTCAGATCACCGAAGTTAAGCAGCGTTGAGCTCGGTCAATACTTGGATGGTTGACCGGGTGCTGTACTGACTGGGCTGATCAGTGTCCAGAATAATAGGAACTGTAGACACTCTCGTGTTCTGGCACATGTAGGCACCGTCGTGATATGACTGAAACAATGTTGAACACGACGTTAAATCCTACTCACTCACTCATTCACTCACAGTTCGCTGTGTGAAACGGGAATGGTGCACCACGTGACAATAAACACTTCTCTGTGAGAAATGGGAACAGTGGACCCCGGGACCATACATACGTCTCTGTGTGAAACGAGAATAGTGCACTACAGGACCCAGCATTCCTCTCCGTACGAAATAGGAACAGTGTACCACAGGAACAGAAACATTCCTCTGTGTGAAATGGGAATGATGTACCACAGGACCATACGTACGCCTCTCCGTGAGATGGGAAAGGCATAGCACAGGATCACACATATTTCGAAATGGGGAAATTGTACCACAGGAACTTACATACCTCTCTGTATGAAATGAAAGCGTACCTCAGAGCCATACATACTTCTCTGCCTGAAATGGGAATGGTGTATAGCAGGACCATACATAATTCTCTCTGCGAAATGGGAACAGAGTACTGCAGGGCCATACACACTCCACCTGTGCCAGATGGGAACGGCGTGCCACTGGACAATACATACTTCTCAGTGTGAAATGGGAACAGTTTACACTTGGTTCATTCGCACTCCAGGGTGTCAGATGGGGACGGTGTCAAACAGGCCAGTGCATCTCTACGTGATATGGGAACAGAGCACCACAGGGTGAAGGATACTCCAATGTACGAAATGGGAAGTGTGTACCACAGAACCATACTTCTCTGTGTGTGTACCCTAGGACAATACACACTTCTATGTGTGAAATGGGAATGGTGCACCACAGCAACATACCTACTTCTCTGTGTGAAATGGGAACAGTGTGCCACAGGACAATACATACTTCTCTGTGTGACATAGGGACGGTGCAACACGGGATCATGCATACTTCTCTGCGTGAAATGGAAATTCCGCCACAGGGCAATAAATACTTTTCTGTGTGAAATGGGAACAGTGTTCCACAGCACAATACACGCTCCTCTGTGTGAAATGGGAATGGATGACCACATCACCATACATACTTCCCTGTGTGATAGAGGAACAATACATCAAAGGACCATACATGTTTTCCTGTGTGAAAGGGGAACAGTACACCAAAGAACCATATATACTTTTCTGTGTGAAAGGGGAACAGTTCACCAAAGGACCATACATACTTCCCTGTGTGAAAGGGGAACAGTACACCAAAGGGCCATACCTACCTCCCTGTGTGAAAGGGGAACAGTACACAAAAAGACCAGACATACCTCTCTGTGTGAAAGGGGAACAGTACACCAAAGGACCATACATACTTCCCTGTGTGAAAGGGGAGCAGTACACCAAAGGACCATACATACTTCCCTGTGTGAAAGGGGAACAGTACACCAAAGGACCATACATACTTCCCTGTGTGAAAGGGGAACAGTACACCAAAGGACCATACATAACTCCCTGTGTGAAAGGGGAACAGTACACCAAAGGACCAGACATACCTCTCTGTGTAAAAGGGGAACAGTACACCAAAGGACCATACGTACTTCCCTGTGTGAAAGGGGAACATTACACCAAAGGACCATACATACTTCCCTGTGTGGAAGGGGAACAGTACACAAAAGGACCATACACACTTCTGTCTGTGAAACGGGAATGCACTGTGTGATAAAGTAATGTAGTACCACAACACCTTACATACATCTGATGTGAAAAGGCAATGCAGTACAACAGCAATATACAAACTTTCACATGTGATATTGGAACAACCTGTCATATCACCATAACTTAAGAATATATTAACGACAAGACTACCGATACTTCTCTGCGTAAAATGAGAAGTCTGTGCCACAGAACCATACACACACGTCTGTGTGAAATGGGATTGGTGTATCGCAGGACCATATATAATTCTGTATGCGAAATGGGAACGGCGTACAAAAGGACCATGCACATTCCTCTTTGTAAAATGGAAATGGTGCACCACAGGAGCATACGTACTTCTCTCTGTGAAACGGGGAAGTCGTACAAGATCAATATAATACTTCTACCTGAGATGGGAACAGTGTGCCAGAAGATCATTCCTGCTTCTCAGTGTGAAATACAAACTCTCTCTATGAAATAGGAATGGTGTACCACAGCAATACACATTATGTAACGGAGAAAGCGCGAGTAACCGAAGATTCCATTTCAAGAATGAGAATAGTGCACCGCAGAACCATATGTACTTCTCTACGTGAAACAGAAATGGCGTACTACATGACCATACACACTTCTCTGTAGGAAACAGTGCCCCACAGGACCATACATACTTTTATGTGGGAAATGGGAACAGTCCACTGCGGTATCGTTCATAAATCTCTTTGAGAATGAGAACTTTGTACATCAGCGCCATACATAATTTTGTGTGAAATGGTAACAGTGCACCACAGAACCATACATACCTCTCTGTGCCAAATGGGAACAGTGCACCACAGGACCATACACACCTCTCTTTGGGAAATGGGAACAGTGCACCACAGGACCATACATATTCCTGTCTGTGAGATGGGAAACGTGTAAATGGGGAAATTGTACCAAAGGGACATATATGTGCGTCTCTGTGAGAAATTGGAAAAGAGTACCTCAGAACCATACATACTTCTCTGCCTAAAATAGGAATGCCATATGGCAGGAGCATACACACGTGGAAATGGTGAACCACTGGACAATATATACTGAAATGGGAACAGTGCATCACGGGGTCAAGAAAACTTCAATGTGTGAAATGGAGTCTGAAACAAAGGTCATACACACTTCTCAGTTTGAAATGGGAATGGTGTACCGCAGGATCATGCATACGTCTCTGTGAGAAATGGGGACAGAGTACCACAGGAGCATACACACTCTTCTGTTTGAAATGGGAACAGTGCACGACAGGACCATACATATCCCTGTGGAAATGGAAATAGTGCACCACATGACCATTGGGGTTTCTCTATATAAAACGGGAAGGGCACCACATAACCATACACACTCGTATGTGTAAAATTGGGATTGTGTATTGCAGGACCTTAAATAACTCTCAGGGCGAAATGGGAAGAGTGCACCACAGCACCAGCTATACCTCTGTGTGAGAAATGGAAACAGTGCACCACAGGACCATACAGACTTCACTATGTGAAATGGAAACAGTTCACCACAGGAACATGCATACATTTCTGTATGAAATGAGGACAGTGTACCAGAAGTCGAAACACATTTCCCTCTGTAAAATTTGAATGGTACCACAGGATTATACAATGTCCTATGTGTGAAACGGGAATGGTGTACTACAAGACCATACATACTTCTGTGGGAAACGGGAACAGTGCATCACAGAACCATACATTCTTCTCTCTGTGAAAATATAAACAGTGCACCCCATGAAAATTAAGTATTTTCTGTGTAAAACGGGAAGTTTACCACAGAACTATATACACTCCTATGTGTAAAATTGGAATTATGTATTGTATTATCTTAAATAATTCTCAGTGAAAAATGACAAGAATGCATCACAGCACCATCTATACTTCTTTGTGGGGAATGGAAACAGTTCACCGCAGGAATATGCATACATTTCTGCCTGAAATGGGAACAGTGTGCCACAAGTCGAACATATTTCTCTGTGTGAAATCGGAATGTTATCACAGAATTATACACTGTCCTATATGTGACACGGGAATGGTGTAACACAAGACCATATATATTCGTCTGGGTGAAATTGTACCAGAAGGATAAAAATTACTTCTTTGCGTGAAATTGAAAAAGAGTATCTCAGAACCATACATACTTCTATGCCTGAAACTGGGGTTGGTGTATCGCGTGACCATACATAATTATCTCTGCGAGATGGGAGCAGAGTACGGGTACCACAAGTCAAAACTTATATCTTTGTGTGAAATTGGATTGGTGTACCACATGATCATACATATTTATCTGTGTGAAATGGGAAAATTGTAGTAAAGGAACATACATACCGCTCTGTGTAAATTTGGAAAAAAGTACCTCAGAACCATACATTCTTCTCTGCCGGAAATGGGATTGGTGTTCAACAGGACCATACATAATTCTCTCTGCGAAATGGGAACAGAGTACCACAGCACCATACGCACTCCTCTGAGGCAGATGGGAACGGTGTACCACTGGATAATACATACCTCTCTGTATAGGATGGGAACAGTGTACCACAGGATCATTCGCACCCCTCTGTGTCAAATCGGAAAGGTGTATCACAGGGCAACACGTTCTTCTCTGTAAGATGGGAATGGGGTATCACCATGCATACGTCTCTGTGCAAAATGGGAACAGTGCTCAACAGAACCATTCATACTTCTCTGTGGGAAATGGGAACAGTGTACCACAAGATCATTTGCACTCCTGTGTGTCAAATAGGAACGGTGTACCACAGGACAATACACACCTCCCTGTGTGAGATGGAAATCGTGTACCGCTGGACTATAAATACTTCTCTCTGCGAAAAGGGAACAGTGCACCAAGGGGTCAAGGATGCTCCAATGTGCAAAATGGGAAGAGTGTATCACAGGACCATACATACTTCACCGTGTGAAATGGGAACAGTGCGCCGCAGTACCATACATACTTTTCTGTGTGAGTGGAAACTGTACTAAAGGACCTTACATACTTCTCTGTGTGAAATGGGAACAGCGTACCACTTGGCAATACATTGCAGCACAGGGTGAAGGATACTTCAATGTGCGAAATGGGGAGAGTGTACCACAGTACCACGCATGCTTCTCTGTGTGTAATGGGAATTGCACCAAAGGGCCTTACGTACTTCTCCCTGTGAAATGGGATCAGTGTACCACAGGACAATACATACTTCCCTGTGTCAAATGAGAATAATGTACCACAGAATCATACATACATCTTTGTGTGAAATGGGATCAGTGCACCGCAGGACCATACATATTTCTGTGTGTTAAATGGGAACAGTGCACCACAGGATCATTCTCTGCGTGAAATTGGAAGTGGACAACAGGACCATACAAAGGTCTGTGTATGAAACGAGAACAGTCCACCACAGGACCGTGCATGCTGTGCGGGATGGGGATGAGTGTACCACTTGATACTTCTCTGTGTAAACCGCGAAGTTTACCTTGGAACCATACACACCTCTATGTGTGAAATGGGAATAGAGTATCGCAGGACTATCAGTAAATCTCAGTGCGAATTGGGAAGAGAGCATCCTCAGTGTTAAATGGGAAGAGAGCACCACAGCACCATATATACTTCTGTATGTGAAATGGGAACGGTCCACCGCGGGCCATATTTGCTTTGCTGTGCGAAAGAAGAACAGTAAACCACAGGATCATAGTAGTTCTCTGGGTGAAATGGGAACAGTACCCCACAGGATCATAATAGTTCTCTGAGTGAAATGGGAACAGCGCACCACAGGACCATGCTGTGTATGAAATGACGCAGTCCAACAGTCCAACGCAAGAACATATATGCTGTACGGAATCGGATGAATGCATCACATGACTATTGATACTTCTCTCTATAAAACGGGAAGTGTACCACAGAAACATACACACTCCTATGTGAGAAATGGGAGTGGTGTATCGAAGGACGATCAATAATTCTCAGCGCGAAATGGGAAGATAGCCCCACAACACCATACATACTTCTCTGTGTGAAATGGAAACAATGTACCACAGGAGAGTACATACTTCTCGGTGTCAGATGGGAATAGTGCACCACAGGACCATACATACTTCTGTGTGTGAAATGGGAACAGTGCACCACAGGATCATAATATTCCTCTGTGTGAAACGGGAACAGTTCACCACGGGACCATACATACGTCTGTGTGTGAAATGAGAAAAGTGCACCACAGGATCATAATTGTCCTCTGCGTGAAATGGAAACAATGTACCACAGGAGAGTACATACTTCTCTGTGTCAGATGGGAATAGTGCACCACAGGACCATACATACTTCTGTGTGTGAAATGGGAACAGTGCACCACAGGATCATAATATTCCTCTGTGTGAAACGGGAACAGTTCACCACGGGACCATACACACTTCTGTGTGTGAAATGGGAACAGTGCACCACAGGGTCATAGTAGTCCTGTGTGTGAAACGGGACCAATGCATCACAGTACCATACATAGTTCTCTGAGTGAAATGGGAAAAATGTACCACAGAAGAGTACATACTTCTCTGTGTCAGATGGAAATAGTGCACCACAGGACCATACATACTTCTGTGTGTGAAATGGGAACAGTGCACCACAGGGCATCATAGTCCTCTGTGTGAAACGGGAACAGTTCACCACGGGACCATACATACGTCTGTGTGTGAAATGAGAAAAGTGCACCACAGGATCATAATTGTCCTCTGCGTGAAACGGGGACAGTCCACCACAGAACCATACATGCTGTGAGGGATGTCAAATGTACTTAGTTAACAACTATAGGGCTGGGTGCATCACAATTGTTAATTCACATATTTAAATTTGAGAGTATCTTCAACTCCTATTGTCCTATTTTCGAGCTGGTATAATCACTTAAACAATTATTATTTTATGGGATATAACAAGCCCCCTGGGGTTTTATTCCCGCCATATTTTTATTCATTCACATACCATATCTCTGTCTTTATTTATATATGGTGAATAAACAATCAATCAATCAATAAATCAATCAGTCAATCACTTCTGTGGGAAATAGGAACAGTGTACCACAGGATCATACATACTTCTCCATGTGAAATGGAAACAGGAACACCACAGGAACATTCATACATCTCTGCGTGAAATGGGAAAAGAGTGCCTCAAGTCGAAACATATTTCTTAGTGTGAAATGGGAATGGTGTACCCAAGGATCATACACAGTCCTATGTGTGAAACGGGAATAGTGTCACGGGAACAAACAGAATTCTCTCTGTGAGACGGCAAAGGCTCACCACACGACCATACATATTTGTCTGTGTGAAATTGGGAAATTGTACCGAAGGAACATACATACTTCTCTGTGCGAAATTGGAAAAGGATACCTCAGAACCATACATACTTCTCTGTCTGACATGGGATTGGTCTATCGCAGGACCATACATAAATCTTTCTGCAGAATGGGAGCAGAGTACCACAGGATAATACACGCTCCTCTTAGGTGGATGAAAACGGTGAACTACTGGACAATACATACTTCTCTGTGTTTAATGGGAACAGGGAGGGAGGAGGGAGGGAATTTGGCTTAATGTCACACTCAAGTTTGTTTCACTCATATGGCGAGTCAGTTTGATTGGTTGAGGAAGCCGGAGTACCCGGAGATTAGTGGGAACAGTGTACCACAGGATCATTCGCACCCAATGTGTCAAGTCGGAACGGTGTACCACATGACAATACATAGGGGGGCCTACTTCTCTGTGTGAGATGGGAATGGTGTACCACAGGACCATACGTATTTCTATATTTGAGATGGAAACAATGTACCAGAGGACAATACATACTTCTCTGTGTGACTTGAAAAAGGTACACCACTGAACCATACATCTCTGCGTGAAATGGGAGCAGTGCACCACAGCCCCATTCATAATTCTCTGTGTGGAATGGGAACAGTCTACCACAGTATCATTGCACCCCTGTGTCAAATAGGGGCGATGTATCACAGGACGATACACACTTCTTTGTGTGAGATGGGAATGGTGTACCGCAGGACCATACATACTTCTCTGTGCGAAATGGGCACAGTACACTACGGGGCTAAGGATACCTCACTGTGCGAAATGTGCTGAGTGTACCACAGGACCCAAACGTACTTCTCTGTGTGAAATTGAAACAGTTCGCTACAGGATCATAAATACTTCTCCGTATGAAATGGGAACAGTGTACCGCAGGACCATATATCCTTCTCTGTGTGAAATGGGAAAGGTGCACCACCGGACCATAATAGTTCTCTTTGTGAAATGGGATAAGTGCACCACAAAACAGACAAACGTCTGTGTTTGAAAAGTGAACAGTCCACCACATGACCATACATGCGTCGCTGTGCGGAATGGGATGAGTGCACCACGTGACTATTGATACTTCTCCGAGTAAAACGGGAAGTGCACCACAGAAACATACACACTCCTATGTGTGAAATGGGAATGGTGTATCGCAGGATTATAAATAACTCTCCGGGCGAAATGGGAAGAGTTCACCACAGCACCATAAATACTTCTGTGTGTGAAATGGGAAGAGTGCCCCACATGACCATACGTACTTCTCTGTGTGAAATGGGAAGTGTGGCACAGGATCATACATACCTCACTCTGTGAAATTGGAAGAGTGCCCCACATGACCATACGTACTTCTCTGTGTGAAATGGGAACCGTGCACCACAAGATCATAATACTTCTCCGGGTGAAATGGGAACATTGTACTACAGGACCATACATACTTCTCTGTGTGAAATAGGAACGGTTTACTACAGGATAAAACGTACTTCTCTGTTTGAAATGGGACCAGTCCCCTATAGTATCATAATGCTTTATGGGATATGGGAACAGAGCACTATTGGGCCATACATTCCTCTCTGGGTGGGAATGGGAAGAGTGCATTGCAGGATCATACATACTTCTCTGTGAGAATAGGAACAGTGTATCACAGCACGATACATAATTCTCTGTTTGACGTCGGATCTGGTCGTCTCCACTGGCCTACCGTACTTTCACTCACAAATAAGTAACATGCAACCACGAATGACTGGTCCTTCATAACTATCACCCCCACTGATCTACAGTACGCTCTCTCCCCCATAAGTAACATGTAATCATGACTGACTAGTCCTCTATACCTATCATCTCCACTGATCTACTGTACGTTCCCTCACCCATAAGTAACATGTAATCATGACTGACTAGTCCTTTACGGGAAGCTGATGCTGGGTCGACATCGGGTATTACAGACTAGTCTTTTTCTGTTCATTTTCATCTGACGACGGTACAGCTCACCAATCCCCAGTGTACGAGTTGTCACAGCGACACAGCTCACCAATTACCAATATACGGGTTGTCAGAGCATTTCCATCATAGCTATCTAGATTTGTATCTAATACCGATTATGCCGGTGCTAGGGGCCGTGTGGTCATGTCATCCAAGTTGCCACATGAACAGGTACAATAAAAGCGTACCTGAGATACAACACATGACGAATCGTTAGATTCTTGGTATGTGTTTTAGAATAGCTTAACCAGAAGACTTTACTGTGAAGTCATGTGGCATTCCGGCACCTCTTCCCACTTCCCTTATATGTGTTATAGTCTATACCTGTCATCTCCGCTGATCTACTGTACGTTCACTCACTCATAAGTAACATGTAATCACGACTGACTAGTCCCCCTATACCCATCATTCTCAATGATCTACCGTACGTTCACTCACACACAAGTAACATGTGATCATGACTGACTAGTCCTCTATACTTATCATGTCCAATGATCTACCGTACGTTCTCTCACCCATAGGTAACCTGTAATCATGACTGACTAGTCCTCTATACTTATCATGTCCAATGATCTACCGTACGTTCTCTCACCCATAGGTAACCTGTAATCATGACTGACTAGTCCTCTATACTTATCATGTCCAATGATCTACCGTACGTTCTCTCACCCATAGGTAACCTGTAATCATGAATGACTAGTCCTCTATACTTATCATGTCCAATGATCTACCGTACGTTCTCTCACCCATAGGTAACCTGTAATCATGACTGACTAGTCCTCTATACTTATCATGTCCAATGATCTACCGTACGTTCTCTCACCCATAGGTAACCTGTAATCAAAGAATTTCGAACAGTCTCACTTATCGGCGTCCAATGATCTACCGTACGTTCTCTCACCCATAGGTAACCTGTGATCATGACTGACTAGTCCTCTATACTTATCATGTCCAATGATCTACCGTACGTTCTCTCACCCATAGGTAACCTGTAATCATGACTGACTAGTCCTCTATACTTATCATGTCCAATGATCTACCGTACGTTCTCTCACCCATAGGTAACCTGTAATCATGAATGACTAGTCCTCTATACTTATCATGTCCAATGATCTACCGTACGTTCTCTCACCCATAGGTAACCTGTAATCATGACTGACTAGTCCTCTATACTTATCATGTCCAATGATCTACCGTACGTTCTCTCACCCATAGGTAACCTGTAATCATGACTGACTAGTCCCCTATACTTATCATGTCCAATGATCTCCCGTACGTTCTCTCACCCATAGGTAACCTGTAATCATGACTGTCTAGTCCCCTATACTTATCATGTCCAATGATCTACCGTACGTTCTCTCACCCATAGGTAACCTGTAATCATGACTGACTAGTCCTCTATACTTATCATGTCCAATGATCTACCGTACGTTCTCTCACCCATAGGTAACCTGTAATCATGACTGACTAGTCCTCTATAATTATCATGTCCAATGATCTACCGTACGTTCTCTCACCCATAGGTAACCTGTAATCATGCCTGACTAGTCCTCTATACTTATCATGTCCAATGATCTACCGTACGTTCTCTCACCCATAGGTAACCTGTAATCATGACTGACTAGTCCTCTATACTTATCATGTCCAATGATCTACCGTACGTTCTCTCACCCATAGTAACCTGTAATCATGACTGACTAGTCCTCTATACTTATCATGTCCAATGATCTACCGTACGTTCTCTCACCCATAGGTAACCTGTAATCATGACTGACTAGTCCCCTATACTTATCATGTCCGATGATCTCCCGTACGTTCTCTCACCCATAGGTAACCTGTAATCATGACTGTCTAGTCCCTATACTTATCATGTCCGATGATCTACCGTACGTTCTCTCACCCATAGGTAACCTGTAATCATGACTGACTAGTCCCCTATACTTATCATGTCCGATGATCTACCGTACGTTCTCTCACCCATAGGTAACCTGTAATCATGACTGACTAGTCCTCTATACTTATCATGTCCGATGATCTACCGTACGTTCTCTCACCCATAGGTAACCTGTAATCATGACTGACTAGTCCTCTATACTTATCATGTCCGATGATCTACCGTACGTTCTCTCACCCATAGGTAACCTGTAATCATGACTGACTAGTCCTCTATACTTATCATGTCCGATGATCTACCGTACGTTCTCTCACCCATAGGTAACCTGTAATCATGACTGACTAGTCCTCTATACTTATCATGTCCGATGATCTACCGTACGTTCTCTCACCCATAGGTAACTCTGTAATCATGACTGACTAGTCCTCTATACTTATCATGTCCAATGATCTACCGTACGTTCTCTCACCCATAGGTAACCTGTAATCATGACTGACTAGTCCTCTAAACTTATCATGTCCAATGATCTACCGTACGTTCTCTCACCCATAGGTAACCTGTAATCATGACTGACTAGTCCTCTATACTTATCATGTCCAATGATCTACCGTACGTTCTCTCACCCATAGGTAACCTGTAATCACGACTGACTAGTCCTCTATACTTATCATGTCCAATGATCTACCGTACGTTCTCTCACCCATAGGTAACCTGTAATCATGACTGACTAGTCCTCTATACTTATCATGTCCAATGATCTACCGTACGTTCTCTCACCCATAGGTAACCTGTAATCATGACTGACTAGTCCTCTATAATTATCATGTCCAATGATCTACCGTACGTTCTCTCACCCATAGGTAACCTGTAATCATGACTGACTAGTCCTCTATACTTATCATGTCCAATGATCTACCGTACGTTCTCTCACCCATAGGTAACCTGTAATCATGACTGACTAGTCCTCTATACTTATCATGTCCAATGATCTACCGTACGTTCTCTCACCCATAGGTAACCTGTAATCATGACTGACTAGTCCCCTATACTTATCATGTCCGATGATCTACCGTACGTTCTCTCACCCATAGGTAACCTGTAATCATGACTGACTAGTCCTCTATACTTATCATGTCCAATGATCTACCGTACGTTCTCTCACCCATAGGTAACCTGTAATCATGAATGACTAGTCCTCTATACTTATCATGTCCAATGATCTACCGTACGTTCTCTCACCCATAGGTAACCTGTAATCATGACTGACTATCGATGTTATTATTAAATGAGCGGAACAAGATAATGCATTTATTAACATTGATGGTCGAGGAAAATTTCATCTACTACAGTTAGCTCTCTGTTGGCGATGATGCTAATTCCAATACAATTTCTGGGTATAATTATCATATAAAATATGATAAAACACTCTGGGGTCCTTCTTCCGGTGCATTCCAGCCTCCTATCATGTTTTGTACAATCATCTGTGATTGTATTTACCAAAAGCAGTAGTATAGAGAGAGCAAATATCTTATGTTATTGTTTTGATCGCGGTGGGGTAAATGTGGTGGATGGATATCATGTCCAGGGCGACGGCCACGCTCAGAGCGAGGTCTCTTTTGGTCGCGTGACTAGTGGAAATATGGAGAGGACATTTCAGTTCACGTGGCTGTCTGGGGTGAATGTAAAACATTTTTCCTGAAAAAGAATGTGGAAACCGGACTGTGCATGCAGTAAAATGGGTCTAGATGGGACAATAAGCGTCCTAAGGGGGAGGCAGTGCGTCCACTTGAAGCGCTCATCGAGGCCGATCACGTAATCGGTGGGATAGATGCAAAAGCAATGCGGAAAACGGCCTTTACATTCCGAAGTAGAGAAAAGCCCCATCAACTGGGCCTTACCTGGTCCAAATATAACAAGGAGGGCCTCTGCTGGAAGACTTCGGCATGTAAACGACGAGTGGGGTGGTATGCACTGAAGATTATGTCAGAGTGCGCAAGAGGAGTCAAAAAGTAGTAGTGAAAGGAAGCATTCTGGAGGTGCGCAAGGGCGTGGCTGGGCGATTGAGGGGCCATTCCGGGTTCATATGTCGCATACAGGGTCCACAGCGTGTAGAATCAGGCTGAATTGGTTTTAATTTGATCCGTCGTCATTGGTGACGTCAAGTGTAGTAGAAAATGCGCAAATCTGGGTGTGTTCGCGTGGGTTGGGTGTATAGTCACCTCCTCACGCAGCTATAGATCAATCCATGGGATGAGCACGTGATTCTCTTGGGTTAGACCAAGCGTGGGGAGCTCTCTGATTATGACTGAACACTCCATCCCCAATAGACCCTCAACGTAATATGTACATGTACATGTATTTGTAAGGGTCATGTACGTGGAGTCCAATTCAGGATGATGGGGCATCTCGTACGTGCGTTTCTCAGTCTGACTCCCGAGGTCTTCATCCACGTGTATGATAAGCGTGTGCATATCATCGAAAACATTTGGGATGTGTGCGACAGTGAACGGTCACAGCCCCAACCGACTATCATTCGGCTGTCTCGGAGTGGTTAACGAGAATTCAAATGAGCGTTGATTGGTGAACTGGACGGCGAGCGCATTCATCTGTGTGGCTCGAGCTGTCTGCGTCTACAGCGGCCCCTTCTTTACTCATTTGGTTAGACTAAATGGATCCACAATGTATTTCATCCTGAATCCCGATCTATCATCCACTTTCGAACAGGCTGTGCCGGAGGTAGACATCAGTCCGCATCGTGAAGCGCTGAGAGCAGTTGCTGGACAACTTATACTAAAGTCTCGAGAGCCCGTTGGCGAGGATCGAGGTCACTTCAGGATTAACTTTGCCTCGAGACGCCATCGCGCGCATACGCGCATGCTCATTCGTTTGCGATGCATGCAGGGCATCCAATGAAAACTCGCATTCTTTACGGACAAATGAGGTTGTCTTCATGACGTTAGTCTCACACAGAATGTGTGAGGTGTGTGAGGCGTCACGTGTCTACCACCACCGTTCAGTGACAATGTGTATTGGTTTAAACAATATTTTTATTAAGTCAAGGATAGGCGTATTACCCGCATATTGACATTTGACGCATTTCACTCCTGTCACGTGACCGGAAGTGACCTTTGTCCCAGCGTTATGGTGTTTCAGTACCTTTTGTGTGCGTGCACGAGGTCAAAGGTCACTTCCGGTCGCGTGGGTGTGACGTCACAGAGGTCAAAAGTCAATATTCTGTACTATTATCCTCAATGTTTAGCCTTACACCTTGGGACGGGGAGAATCTACAGATTGTACACCTATAACAAGCTACGGTCGGAATTCGAGGGATAAAATAGAGAGATTAAGCACAAAAGGCCATGTACGAGTCGAATTCAGTCGGCGGCGTCACGTTCTCGTTTATCCAAATGGCTTTAGCATGGGATGTCGGCCTGTCCCTGGAACTGTTATTTGAGAATTATGCATGCTACTACACTTCTAATTCAACAAGCTTAAACCTACTGACATTCCATTTTGTGATATTGGCAACGTAGGGCATAGCCGTTGAACCGAAAAGGACCTGGCGCGATTTGATGGGGATTCGGCCCCCATGAGGTGCGGTTTGGAGTGCCAAAATGAAATATCGCGTAGGAAAGAAAGTTTTCCGTTAGCTTAAAGAATATTATCTTGTCGTTTGTTCAGAGTAATTGTCAGGCACTCGGTCTTGGCGTTCTTGAATAACAACCTATTGAAGAAGTATATTCGTGCAAAATCGTCAGTTTTGGGGTAAAATAACTACCTTATATTCTCTATAAACATGTGAGGCCAGTCGAGAACCAAAACAAACTTTACAAAAAAATGTTAGTTGTGTCAATACTTAATAGTTGTTCAAAGATGATTTTGGTTCTCGACTGGCTTCATATGTAAAATTAAAACTTCATTAGATGTATTCTTTCACGTGGAGTGCTGATCATTAAATGAGATAATTCAGGATAGCACGCTTGTCGCATTGCGCGGTGGTGTAATGGATAAGAGCGAGTTATTTTGAACTTCTTGCATGTGTCGATCGGGTTCGAATCCCATAAAGGGCTAACCGCATTTTGTTCTTATCATAATTTATTGTCACTTCCGTCCCCCACTTCGATGCACATTCAGAATACGAGAAAGAACGCAGTTATTATTTACATCAATATAGTACCCACTACTAAAAAAATAAAATGAATTTTGAAGATATTATTTTTCTGTGCATTTACGAATATGCGTACCGTTATAAAAGTAGCTCAGCGTGAAAAGAACCAATTTACCGGCAAATAAAGCAAGGAATATTGTACTCAAGTGGGAGTTTATAAATCTAACTTCTATCTGAATTGTTCACAGTAAGCTCTCTATGACGCTTAAAACATTTACGATTTTGAATTGGGCTATATAAAGGTGAAATCGACAATGGTTTGGTCGTTGTGTGCATGCTGGGACAAGCGAAGAATAAAGGCCAAATGCGCAATATATCTGTTGAGCAGTCAGACTGGGGTAATATACCGCATTCGTAAGATCGTTTGATTTGCAACTCAGGTCGACATAGTTTTTACAAATGGAAGAGAACTGGATGACCGATTGATGCTACGACACACCAACCCCTATTAGTTGAAGGTACGCCAGGCAGTGCCAAGTCTCCAAAGTAATAACATCGCCAATAGTATCTTGCGCCAAAAGTCACCGACGGTGTACTCTTTGCAAGTGCAGTAGGGGTAGATTTGTGGTGATACCATGCAGGCTCGGCTCGATTGGATTTGTTTAGCAGCAAGATGTGTTGTAGATGTTTCTCCAAACATCTCGGTAGAAAACAAGATGGGCGAATCGGTGGATGTAATGACACTGCGTCGACATTTCACAGACATGGATAATGCGAAATCTCGACATTACCAGACAGGACGAGGAATCGAGTTGGTAGAAGTAGGAAGCAGAAGATCGACTTCGAAGATGTCGCATTATTGTCGGATGATATTATGTTTTCATTGATATTCGTGGCACACGTCGTGATATAATATATACATAGCTGGTGCAAATGTTAACCCTATCAACATGTAACGATCTGCCATCGACGAATCAACTTTTTTTTAGATTAATGAAGTTTCAATTTTTCTCGCCAAATTAATGTCAAACGCTGACTGAGAACAGCGTGGCCTTACTCATACGACAGCGCTTGTAAGATATTTGGCAGTCCACCCAATCTCACTGAAGTCACGTGATTTGTAATGGTCGGACTGGTAAAAGTTGAAGAGGCGGCCAAAAGGCCGCAATAGCGTGCGATGTCCTTTCTCGACCTGGGTAACTTCGTGTGGATTTGCGCTCATAAAAATCAATAATACCGTTTTTCACTCGTTTGTATAGAATAAATATTTGCCTACACTGCAAAAAGAGGTTACAAGTTTAACGTTTCATTTTGAGATGGGTAACATGTGAGATGCTCTATAATGCTACATGTTTCAACATGTTTTTCCATGAAAACGTGTCTCATAGGCGAACGAATACAGCTATTTGAGGGTTGTGACATGTTTTACTCGCGTTGCCATTTCACAAAAATAGCTGTTTGAAACATAAAAGCCGAAACACGTACAACTGAGTCGCAAAGGCGACATGTCTCAAGGAACACAGTATTAAAGACAAATAATGCTGTCTGATGCATGGAAACACTGGCATCCAAAAACTTATTTATGGTCTTTAGCGATCGTGAATATATATGTCGTTATTGAGAATAAACAGTCCGACCAATTGGGTTACTAATAAAAAGATTTAGACAAATCCGGCTCCCATGTTAAAGGGATATAGGGCAAGATTTTTTAGTCAAAAAGTTTGACCATTGACCCCTACGACTGACTCTGCAAGATGACGTCAGAGTGACGAAGGGAAACGAAGAGAGAAGCGGTCGACAGGTCTGATTGATGTCGATAAGACATGATGATGTTCTTTACATATAATAGTCTATGGGCTTATGTAACATTTTCCAGATTTGTCATTTTTTTCGGGTAGATTCTTGGCACTCATGTCTAAACACATCTAGAAAGTTCGCTGATTAAGAAAAGAATGGGTGCCAGTTTTTGCATTAACATTTGGGACCTCCATTTTGAATTTCAAAATGGCCATCATCGAAAATCATTTTTTAAACATAATTGCCAATTATTCATTCAAATGTCATCCAATATTTGTTTCATATTATCTAAACTCTTATAAAGGGGCCAATCATTCATTGGAAACAAAATAAGAACACTATAAATACTCTAAATTAGCAAAAATCCAAGATGGTTACCAGATTTCAGGATTTGTTTACGTAGCCCCATATAGTTCCATACTAGGGGTATAGGACCAATGTTTGTCCCACTGGGAAATGTACTTCTAGACATTTGCGGTATGGTTGTTTTGATTTGTTTTGTCTCGTCAAGACAAACATGATAGGAAGTGTCCTGGCACGAAACGGTGAAATTTTTGAAAAAAGTTTGAGGTTTGTCTATAGCCCCATATAGACCCATATACTGGAGTATAAGCCCAATGTATGTATAAATCCATACTGGGTGGACGTGATGGAGTCTAGGTGAGTCCCTGGTGGTCCAATGGTGTCGTATGAGGTCTTATTTTGAAACTCTCATGCAGGAGCACTTGACTACACTAATACTTCGTACGTTGTCAATAATTGGCGCATGCGCAGCCCGGCCGTAGTATAGAAAGCAGACAGTTTTGGGGGTGTGTATGGGTGTGTTTGGGTTAGAGATGGGCTATTCACGGTTCGAATGGGTCGTGTGAGGTATCCATGTGAAGCCTATGTAATGGAGCATCTGGTGGCGTGGATGTGGGGTAGAAATAGGGTCATTCTGCGAATGCGCAGTCTGGCCGTAGTATAGAAAGCAGGAATTTTGGGGGGTATGTGGGTGTGTGTTTGGGGTAGAGATGACCGCTATGGGTCCCAATGGGTCGTGGAAGGTGTCAAAGTGAAGCTTGTGTGGGTTAGAGTCAGAATGGTGTGTTTTCGAATGCAAGTCGTGTCAATCTGCGCATGCGCAGTTGGTTGTAGTAAATAAAGTGGCCATTTTGGGGCAGTGAATGAAGGTATTTGGTGTAGAGAGGGACCATCCTTGGTCCGAATGCGTCGTGTGAGGTGTCATTTTGTAGTTCTTGGGGTGTAGACCCCGATTTGAGGGATGTTCACGTCATCTGTGACGTCATCAGTACGAGTCGTAGCCAAAGTGGACATTTTGGGGCAGTGAAAGGAAGGTATTTGGTGTAGAGAGGGACCATCCTTGGTCCGAATGCGTTGTATGAGGTGTCATATTGTAGCAACGCCCGCCAACGCCAAGCTTAACGCTTCAACGCCCTGGTGAAATAGCTAAGAAATTCTGATTTTCTAGATATTCCATGTAATTGTCACTAATTCTTCGAAATGCACTGACGCCCGTCAACGCTTGTAGTTATGCCTTAACGCTCTAACATAACGCCTTGACGCCATGATATAGACCGGAGAGAGAACAACAACAACAAAAACAAGGATGATACATGAGAGAACAACAACAACAAGAAGTTTTTTCATATAGTTTATTTTCCCCAATGTTACATCATACCCACGCTGGGAGAGCCGCGTTGGGTATGTTTACAACTCAAAAAGACTCTTGCCCAATCAGAGGCCACCATTTGCATCTATCATATTCGTTCCTGTCCGTTATATGTAGTCTTGTCCAATCAGAAGTCGCCATTTCAGCAAGTTCCATCTTCAGCCATGTTCGCTCTGAACAGTTTATTCTAATCATCGTCGGACAGGCCTGGATATTCTTCGGGCAGCATGTCCTGAAACAGTTGTTTGCGCATTCTGATCGCATTTTCCAGGGCCACGGTGGGTGGTAGCCCCATAGCCTCTTCCAAGTGACGCTTGGCCTTCATGATGGACCTGTACGTGGGGTCGCCTTTCATTTCAAGCGGTAGTAAGGTATACTGTTCATAGATCGTCATGGCTGTTTTCCTGATGCGGGGGCGCATTTGGGTGTACGTCTGTTGTAAATTATCCTCTCCGGCGTCCTCGATCGCTGCAGCGTAAGTATTGATAGCTGCTGTCACAATACGATCCCAGAAGGTAGGTTCTGCCTCACTTTCCACGGACGTATGCTGACTATCTGAGGTCAAGCTCTCCGTATCACTAGATAGACTCTCAGCAATCTCTGTTTCGGTATCAGTCGATACACTCTCAGCAGTCTCTGTATCAGCATCCCCTCAACGGACTCCTCGGAGTCTTCAATCCCATGTATATTGTTATGTCGCATCATATCGTAATGTCTGGTGAACGTGCGTTCGCACTCAGAGCAAGTATAAGTCATGTTGACGGTTGAACGTCGACTGTGCGTGTTTTTGGAAATACGCTAGCTTGTATAGACAGTAACGCCCGTCAACGCTTAGCTTAACGCTTCAACGCCCTGGTGAATTAGCTCAGAAGCTCTGATTTCCATGGAATTGACACCAATTCATCGAAATGCAGCGACGCCCGTCAAAGCCCGTCGTTACGTCTTAACGCCCATCTCAACGCCCGTCAACGCCCAGCTTAACGCTTCAACGCCCTGGTGAACTAGCTCAGATGCTCTGATTTTCATGGAATTTATTTGGTTCACATTGGATATGCATTATTACATACTGTGATCAGAAAATATTTGTCATATACCAGTAGTCCGTGAGCTACTGGGGCTCACCTTGCACCCCCCCCCCACTACAGACCGAAACTATGTTTTTTATGTGCTTTAGGAGTAGTAGCGAAAGCTGGCGTTTTGGGGTGCGTGAGGGTGTGCTTGGGCGATTGAGGAACCATTCTTGGTTCGAATGCGTCGGGTGAGGTGTCAAAAAGTGAAGCCCTCGGTATGTAGACCACGGCTTGAGGGATCTCCACATGATCAGTGATGTCATTGGTGACATCAGTAGGAGTAGTAGACAAAGTAGGCATTTTGAGGATGCGGAGGAAGGGATAGAGATGGACCATCCGTGATATAAATGGACCGTGTGGGGTGTCATCTTGTAACTCTCTGCATGTAGATGCAGAGGGACACCCCACACGGTCCATTTAGACCACGGATGGTCCGTCTCTACCCCAAAAACCTTCCTCCGCATCCTCAAAATGCCTACTTTGTCTACTACTCCTACTGATGACGTCACCAATGACATCACAGATCATGTGGAGATCCCTTATGGTCTACATAACGAGGGCTTCACTTTGACACCTCACCCGACGCATTCGAACCAAGAATGGTCCCTCAATCCCTCAAGCACACCCTCACGCACCCCAAAACGCCAGCTTTCGCTACTACTCCTACTTTTGTATGTATGGTCCCTGTGTGATGTCATACCCAACAAATAGTGATATTATCTTGTAAATATTCGATGCAGCAATCAATGCTGAATAATATGTGGCCAACATTATAAAGATTGGATAATAATTATGGAAGATAAGACTATTCTTGTAACCCTACCCCCTATTGTCACAAAAATTGTACTTATTAACACAGGAGTAATTTCGAAGTGATTAAAAGGGTAGCGAGTCCCAGTTTATCGACTGTTAACAAATTGTTTCTTATCTGACATGTCCTAAAGCACATAAAAAACATAGTTTCGGTCTGTAGTGGGGGTGCAAGGTGAGCCCTAGTAGCTCACGGACTACAGTAAGAAGTTGCACATTCATACCAATATTTCTTGATAATAACGTCGAAAACAGGTTGATATCCATGCAAACGAGTTCAGATGAACAGTTGTCTCAACTGTAATGCATTTCAAACCCAAATTATTTGCACACATTTCGATTACATGTTTAAAATAATGTTGAATAACAAAAAATCATACAGATCGGCTAAAAAAAGGCGGCCATTTTGAAATTCAAAATGGAGGCCCTAAATGTTAATGCAAAAACTGGCACCCATTTTTTTCTTAATCAGCGATGTTTCTAGGTGTGCTTAAACATTGGTGCCAAGAATCTACCCAAAATTTTGCTTTTTTTACATAAGCCCACAGACTATAATCGGAATCACTGACCATCATTCTTCGTTCAAATTGGAGCATCTCTGCGAGTCTTGCACAAGCGAGCTCCATTATGCGAACATTACGTGGAAGAATATTGTAAGTATTCCAGTTACTTATATATTAATTTAATAGCACTATATTATACAAGCCCTTTGTGTGTTTGCTTGCGGAGATCGCCGTGATAGTATTACTATTATACATATAAATGTACATACCAGGTTTACGGGAGACTGAACATTATAATACAAGAAAAAACAGCCCCTTTAAGTCTCTAGATAGGGCACGGCACTGAATAATACCTCCTTGAATTTCCACACCAAAGTCGAGCTTCCTACTGATGGTAAGGAACTTGCTTTGACCGTGTGCATGAGTAGTATATAGTACCATTTACGAGTCCTATTGACCTACTTTTTTGTTCCTCCCTGGGGCGTATTTGGGGCGGAACTTGATCACGTGACGATCATGTGATCGTTGGGGGAAAACTACCTCCAGCACAAGAGAGCTCCATGCTCTGGGTGACTATAGTTCCGGCAACCTGTAACCTTTGTATTCCTCCGCGGTGATGCGGTCTGGCGGTGATTCGGTCGCGGAAAAAAGCTTCCGCGGAGAAAAAGTAGTCCCTAGATAAAATGGTCCAATTGGGTCGAGTGAGGTATCAAAGTGAAGCTTAGGTGAAGGGGCATCTAATGGGCTGGGTGTGGGATTGAAATATCGGCATTGTGCGCATGCGCGGTGGCCCAAGGGTATGAAAATAGACGTTTTGGAGCTAGGGGAGCCCCTAATGGTCCAATGGGATCGAGTGAGGTATCAAAGTGAAGCATTCGTGAAGGGGCATCTGATGGGCTGGGTGTGGGGTTGAAGTATCGGCATTCTGCGCATGCGCGGTGGCCGAAGGGTATGGAAATAGACGTTTTGGAGCTAGGGGAGCCCCTAATGGTCCAATGGGGTCATATGAGGTACCAATGTGAAGCATTCATGAAGGGGCATCTAATGGGCTGGGTGTGGGGTTGAAATATCGGCATTCTGCGCATGCGCGGTGGCCAAAGGGTATGAAAGTAGCCGTTTTGGAGCTAGGGGAGCCCCTAATGGTCCAATGGGGTCGAGTGAGGTATCAAAGTGAAGCATTCGTGAAGGGGCATCTGATGGGTTGGGTGTGCGGTAGGAATATCATTCTGCGCATGCGCAGACGCAATGCGGAGCTCTCGTCCAATCAGAAGCGAGTATTTCAAATCCGTCACAGAGCTCTCAGCCAATCAGAAGCGAGTATTTTGACCCGGTGCATTATGGGCCATATCCAAGATGGTGACACGTATGTTCAAGATGGCGGCACATCCGGTGTCGAAAACTGGCCATTTCGTCGGGATGTGGTCACCTAGTGTCGAAAACTGGACCTTGTATGGGTCCTGCTAGACGTTTTGGAGCTAGGGGAACCCCTAATGGGTCGATGGAGTTGTATGAGGTATCAAAGTGAAGTATATTTCAAGCATGGGTGGGTGCATGTAAAAATTTTCCTGAAAAAATACGGAACACGGACTTTATCCTAAATTACGTGAAAATGCCTATATGGGGTATGGGGGGTATAGGACCATCCTGGGAAACCTACTTCTCGACATTTGCGGTATAGGTTGTGGGGTCTCGTTTTCTTAGTCTCGTCAAGACAAACATGATAGGAAGTGTCCCGCAGCGAATCGGTGAAATTTTTGAAAAAGTACGATATAGCCCCATATAGTCCCATACTGGGGGTATAGGATCAATGTTTGTCCCCCTGGGAAACGTACTTCTATACATTTGCGGTAGGGTTGTTTGGATTTGTTTTTCACGTCTCGTCATTTAGAACATGATAGGAAGTGTCCCGGCACGAATCGGTGAAATTTTTGAAAAAGTACGATATAGCCCCATATAGTCCCATACTGGGGGTATAGGATCAATGTTTGTCCCCCTGGGAAACGTACTTCTATACATTTGCGGTAGGGTTGTTTGGATTTGTTTTTCACGTCTCGTCATTTAGAACATGATAGGAAGTGTCCCGGCACGAATCGGTGAAATTTTTGAAAAAGTACGATATAGCCCCATATAGTCCCATACTGGGGGTATAGGATCAATGTTTGTCCCCTGGGAAACGTACTTCTATACATTTGCGGTAGGGTTGTGGGGTCTCTTTTTCTTAGTCTCGTCATTTAGAACATGATAGGAAGTGTCCCGGAGCGAATCGGTGAAATTTTTGAAAAAAGTCACCGATACCCATATAGACCCATATAGTCCCATACTAGGGGTATAGGATCAATGTTTGTCCCCCTGGGAAATCTACTTCTATACATTTGCGGTAGGGTTGTTTGGATTTGTTTTTCACGTCTCGTCATTTAGAACACGATAGGAAGTGTCCCGGAGCGAATCGGTGAAATTTTTGAAAAAAGTCACCGAGGCCTGGGTAGGCCCATAGGCCTATACTGCTTGGCTATGAGTGTATAGGGCCATACGGGGTGGACATGTTGGAGTCTAGGTGAGTCCCTAATGGTCCAATGGGGTCGAGTGAGGTCTTATTTTGAAGCTCTCGTGGAGGAGCACTTGACTACACTAATGGTTCGTCCGTGTTCAATAGTATGCGCATGCGCAGCCTGGCCCGTAATATAGTAAGTAGGCATTTTGGGGGGTATGTGGGTGTGTGTTTGGGTTAGACATGGGCTATTCACGGTTCGAATGGGTCGTGTGAGGTATCAATGTGAAGCTTGTGTGGGGTAGAGTCAGAATGGCGTGTTTTTAAATGCATGTCGCGTCAATATGCGCATGCGCAGTCTGGCCGTAGTAGAGAAATCAGGCATTTTGGGGGGTATGTGGGTGTGTGTTTGGGGTAGAGATGGACCGCTATGGGTCCGAATGGGTCGTGGAAGGTGTCAAAGTGAAGCTTGTGTGGGTTAGAGTCAGAATGGTGTGTTTTTAAGTGTAAGTCGCGTTAATCTGCGCATGCGCAGTTGGTTTTAGTAAGTAAAGTGGCCATTTTGGGGCAGTACATGAAGGTATTTGGGGTCGAGATGGGCTATTCACGGTTCGAATGCGTCCTGGAAGGTGTCATCTTGTAGCTCTCGGGGTGTAGACCCCGAATTGGGGGCTGTTCACAGCATCTGTGACGTCATTGGTGACGTCATCAGTACGAGTAGTAGCGAAAGTGTGCATTTTGGGGCAGTGAAGGAAGGTATTAGGGGTAGGGATGCTTCATCCTCAGTCCGAATGCGTCGTGTGGGGTGTCATCTTGTAGTTTTCGGCGTGCAGACCTCGATTTGAGGGCTGTTCACAGCATCTGTGACGTCATTGGTGACGTCATCAGTAGGAGTAGTAGCGAAGGTGAGCATTTTGGGGCAGTGAAAGATGGTATTTGGTGTAGAGATGGACTATCCTTGGTCCGAATGCGTCATGGGAGGTGTCATGTTGTAGCTCTCGGGGTGTAGACCCCAATTTGAGGGATAGCCACAGCATCTGTGACGTCATTGGTGACGTCATCAGTACGAGTAGTAGCGAAAGTGGGCATTTTTAGCAGTGAAGGTTGTTACTTGGTGTAGACATGGACCATCCGCGGTGCGAATGCGTCGTGTGAGGTGTCATCTTGTAGCAACGCCCACCAACGCCATTCTGAATGCTTCAACGCCCTGGTGAAATAGCTCAGAAGCTCTGATATTCCATGGAATTGTGACTAATTCTTCGAAATGCAGTGACGCCCGTCAACGCCCGTCGTTACACCTTAACACTCTAACATAACGCCATGATATAGACCGGAGAGAGAACAACAACAGCAACAACAACAACAAGGATGACACATGAGAGAACAACAACAACAACAAGAAGTTTTTTCATATAGTTTATTTTCCCCAGTGTTACATCATACCCACGCTGGGGGAGCCGCGTTGGGTATGTTTACAACTCAAAAACACTCTTGCCCAATCAGAGGCCACCATTTGTATCTGTCATATTCGTTCCTGTCCGTTAGATGTATTCTTGTCCAATCAGAAGTCTCCATTTCAGAAAGTTCCATCTTCGGCCATGTTCGCTCTGAACCGTTTATTCTGATCATCGGCGGGCAGGCCAGGATACCGTTCAGGCAACATATCCTCAGATAGTTGTTTGCGCATTCTGAGTATTCATCAGTGCACGAGTGACGCATTCAAGCGATGGCAGTGGTGGATCAGCTTGGTAAGGAAAAACGTAACATTGGTCACCCTCTTCACTGTCCACTTGGTGTTGGGTCGTTGTTGTTGGGCCAATCCCAAGACATCCAATTGTTCCACTTGGTCCAGCATCATCTCTAGTGACCTCCGGTCATTGATGGTAAACGGTTGGTCGTACACTGGGTGGATGGCACTGGGATAGAAATAGCGCAATTCAACCGTCACCTTATGGCATAAGATGTACCCAAATGCTACATTTAATGTGAAGGCCGTAGGTTGGTCATTGAAGATGGTTTCCACGTAGCTGCGTAGACGGGTGAGCTTGGTCAGTGGGAAATTGTAGATATCTTGAATAGGGTAATGACGGTGGAAACAGTGCCGTGTCATGGTCCAATGGCGCCGAGAGATGTCACTCTCTGGATGATATTCGGGTA